>JAOTOM010002929.1:0-35000 GCA_034440615.1 Ashinkailepas kermadecensis
AATGAACCCACACAGCACTGTGACATGGAATACAACCCCACCACTGAACCCACACAGCACTGTGACATGGAATATAACCCCACCAATGAACCCACACAGCACTGTGACATGGAATACAACCCCACCACTGAACCCACACAGCACTGTGACATGGAATATAACCCCACCACTGCGTCACAGCACTGTGACATGGAATATAACCCCACCAATGAACCCACACAGCACTGTGACATGGAATACAACCCCACCAATGAACCCACACAGCACTGTGACATGGAATACAACCCCACCACTGAACCCACACAGCACTGTGACATGGAATATAACCCCACCAATGAACCCACACAGCACTGTGACATGGAATACAACCCCACCACTGAACCCACACAGCACTGTGACATGGAATATAACCCCACCACTGCGTCACAGCACTGTGACATGGAATATAACCCCACCAATGAACCCACACAGCACTGTGACATGGAATACAACCCCACCAATGAACCCACACAGCACTGTGACATGGAATACAACCCCACCACTGAACCCACACAGCACTGTGACATGGAATATAACCCCACCACTGAACCCACACGGCACTGTGACATGGAATATAACCCCACCACTGAACCCACACGGCACTGTGACATGGAATATAACCCCACCACTGAACCCACACAGCACTGTGACATGGAATATAACCCCACCACTGAACCCACACAGCACTGTGACATGGAATATAACCCCACCAATGAACCCACACGGCACTGTGACATGGAATACAACCCCACCACTGAACCCACACAGCACTGTGACATGGAATATAACCCCACCAATGAACCCACACAGCACTGTGACATGGAATACAACCCCACCACTGAACCCACACAGCACTGTGACATGGAATATAACCCCACCACTGAACCCACAGCACTGTGACATGGAACCACTGAACCCACACAGCACTGTGACATGGAATATAACCCCACCACTGAACCCACACAGCACTGTGACATGGAATATAACCCCACCACTGAACCCACACAGCACTGTGACATGGAATATAACCCCACCACTGAACCCACACAGCACTGTGACATGGAATACAACCCCACCACTGAACCCACACTACAGCACTGTGACATGGAATACAACCCCACCACTGAACCCACACAGCACTGTGACATGGAATATAACCCCACCACTGAACCCACACAGCACTGTGACATGGAATACAACCCCACCACTGAACCCACACAGCACTGTGACATGGAATATAACCCCACCACTGAACCCACACAGCACTGTGACATGGAATATAACCCCACCACTGAACCCACACAGCACTGTGACATGGAATATAACCCCACCACTGAACCCACACAGCACTGTGACATGGAATATAACCCCACCACTGAACCCACACAGCACTGTGACATGGAATATAACCCCACCAATGAACCCACACAGCACTGTGACATGGAATATAACCCCACCAATGAACCCACACAGCACTGTGACATGGAATATAACCCCACCACTGAACCCACACAGCACTGTGACATGGAATATAACCCCACCACTGAACCCACACAGCACTGTGACATGGAATATAACCCCACCAATGAACCCACACAGCACTGTGACATGGAATATAACCCCACCAACTGAACCCACACAGCACTGTGACATGGAATATAACCCCACCACTGAACCCACACAGCACTGTGACATGGAATATAACCCCACCAATGAACCCACACAGCACTGTGACATGGAATATAACCCCACCACTGAACCCACACAGCACTGTGACATGGAATATAACCCCACCAATGAACCCACACAGCACTGTGACATGGAATATAACCCCACCACTGAACCCACACAGCACTGTGACATGGAATATAACCCCACCACTGAACCCACACAGCACTGTGACATGGAATATAACCCCACCACTGAACCCACACAGCACTGTGACATGGAATATAACCCCACCACTGAACCCACACAGCACTGTGACATGGAATATAACCCCACCACTGAACCCACACAGCACTGTGACATGGAATATAACCCCACCACTGAACCCACACAGCACTGTGACATGGAATATAACCCCACCACTGAACCCACACAGCACTGTGACATGGAATATAACCCCACCACTGAACCCACACAGCACTGTGACATGGAATATAACCCCACCACTGAACCCACACAGCACTGTGACATGGAATATAACCCCACCACTGAACCCACACAGCACTGTGACATGGAATATAACCCCACCACTGAACCCACACAGCACTGTGACATGGAATATAACCCCACCACTGAACCCACACAGCACTGTGACATGGAATATAACCCCACCACTGAACCCACACAGCACTGTGACATGGAATATAACCCCACCACTGAACCCACACAGCACTGTGACATGGAATATAACCCCACCACTGAACCCACACAGCACTGTGACATGGAATATAACCCCACCACTGAACCCACACAGCACTGTGACATGGAATATAACCCCACCACTGAACCCACACAGCACTGTGACATGGAATATAACCCCACCACTGAACCCACACAGCACTGTGACATGGAATATAACCCCACCACTGAACCCACACAGCACTGTGACATGGAATATAACCCCACCACTGAACCCACACAGCACTGTGACATGGAATATAACCCCACCACTGAACCCACACAGCACTGTGACATGGAATATAACCCCACCACTGAACCGTCACAGCACTGTGACATGGAATATAACCCCACCACTGCGTCACAGCATGTCACATGGAATATAACCCCACCACTGCGTCACAGCACTGTGACATGGAATATAACCCCACCACTGCGTCACAGCACTGTCACATGGAATATAACCCCACCACTCTGGAATATAACCCCCGTCATAGCATGTCACATGGAATATAACCCCACCACTGCGTCACAGCACTGTGACATGGAATATAACCCCACCACTGCGTCATAGCACTGTCACATGGAATATAACCCCACCACTGCGTCACAGCACTGTGACATGGAATATAACCCCACCACTGCGTCACAGCATGTCACGTGGAATATAACCCCACCACCTCTCCGTCATAGCATGTCACATGGAATATAACCCCACCACTGCGTCACAGCACTGTGACATGGAATATAACCCCACCACTGCGTCACAGCATGTCACGTGGAATATAACCCCACCACTCCGTCATAGCATGTCACATGGAATATAACCCCACCACTGCGTCACAGCATGTCACGTGGAATATAACCCCACCACTGCGTCATAGCATGTGACATGGAATACAACCCCACCACTGCGTCACAGCATGTCACGTGGAATATAATCCCACCACTGCGTCATAGCATGTGACATGGAATATAACCCCACCACTGCGTCATAGCACTGTGACATGGAATACAACCCCACCACTGCGTCATAGCATGTCACATGGAATATAACCCCACCACTGCGTCATAGCATGTCACGTGGAATATAACCCCACCACTGCGTCATAGCATGTCACATGGAATATAACCCCACCACTGCGTCATAGCATGTCACGTGGAATATAACCCCACCACTGCGTCACAGCATGTCATATGGAATATAACCCCACCACTGCGTCATAGCATGTAATATGGAATATAACCCCACCACTGCGTCATAGCATGTCATATGGAATATAACCCCACCACTGCGTCACAGCATGTCACATGGAATATAACCCCACCACTGCGTCACAGCATGTCATATGGAATATAACCCCACCACTGCGTCATAGCATGTCACGTGGAATATAACCCCACCACTGCGTCACAGCATGTCATATGGAATATAACCCCACCACTGCGTCACAGCATGTCATATGGAATATAACCCCACCACTGCGTCACAGCATGTCACATGGAATATAACCCCACCACTGCGTCACAGCATGTCACATGGAATATAACCCCACCACTGCGTCATAGCATGTCACGTGGAATATAACCCCACCACTGCGTCACAGCATGTCAGTGGAACCATGGAATATAACCCCACCACTGCGTCATAGCATGTCACATGGAATATAACCCCACCACTGCGTCACAGCATGTCACGTGGAATATAACCCCACCACTGCGTCACAGCATGTCATATGGAATATAACCCCACCACTGCGTCATAGCATGTCATATGGAATATAACCCCACCACTGCGTCATAGCATGTCATATGGAATATAACCCCACCACTGCGTCACAGCATGTCATATGGAATATAACCCCACCACTGCGTCACAGCATGTCACATGGAATATAACCCCACCACTGCGTCATAGCATGTCATATGGAATATAACCCCACCACTGCGTCACAGCATGTCATATGGAATATAACCCCACCACTGCGTCACAGCATGTCATATGGAATATAACCCCACCACTGCGTCACAGCATGTCATATGGAATATAACCCCACCACTGCGTCACAGCATGTCACGTGGAATATAACCCCACCACTGCGTCACAGCATGTCATATGGAATATAACCCCACCACTGCGTCACAGCATGTCAATTATCCCGTACAGTGGAATATAACCCCACCACTGCGTCACAGCATGTCATATGGAATATAACCCCACCACTGCGTCACAGCATGTCATATGGAATATAACCCCACCACTGCGTCATAGCATGTCATATGGAATATAACCCCACCACTGCGTCATAGCATGTCATATGGAATATAACCCCACCACTCCGTCATAGCATGTCATATGGAGTATAACCTCACCACTGCGTCATAGCATGTCACATGGAATATAACCCCACCACTGCGTCATAGCATGTCATATGGAATATAACCCCACCACTGCGTCATAGCATGTCACATGGAATATAACCCCACCACTCCGTCATAGCATGTCATATGGAATATAATCCCACCACTGCATATCATGTCACGTGGAATATAACCCATCACTGCGTCACAGCATGTCATATGGAATATAACCCCAGCACTCCGTGTCATAGCATGTCATATGGAATATAACCCCACCACTCCGTCATAGCATGTCACATGGAATATAACCCCACCACTGCGTCATAGCATGTCACATGGAATATAACCCCACCACTGCGTCATAGCATGTCACATGGAATATAACCCCACCACTGCGTCATAGCATGTCACATGGAATATAACCCCACCACTGCGTCATAGCATGTCACATGGAATATAACCCCACCTCTCCGTCATAGCATGTCATATGGAATATAACCCCATCACTGCGTCATAGCAAGTCACATGGAATATAACCCCATCACTCCGTCATAGCATGTCATACATCACGTCATATGGAATATAGCCCCACCACTCCGTCATAGCATGTCATATGGAATATAACCCCAGCACTCCGTCACAGCATGTCATATGGAATATAATCCCACCACTCCGTCATAGCATGTCATATGGAATATAACCCCACCACTGCGTCATAGCATGTCATATGGAATATAACCCCACCACTGCGTCATAGCATGTCATATGGAATATAACCCCACCACTGCGTCATAGCATGTCACATGGAATATAACCCCACCACTGCGTCATAGCATGTCACATGGAATATAACCCCAGCACTGCGTCATAGCATGTCATATGGAATATAATCCCACCACTCCGTCATAGCATGTCACGTGGAATATAACCCCACCACTGCGTACATCAGTCATATGGAATATAAGCCCCACCACTCCGTCATAGCATGTCATATGGAATATAATCCCATCACTGCGTCATAGCATGTCACATGGAATATAACCCCACCTCTCCGTCATAGCATGTCATATGGAATATAACCCCACCACTGCGTCATAGCATGTCATATGGAATATAACCCCAGCACTCCGTCATAGCATGTCATATGGAATATAATCCCACCACTGCGTCATAGCATGTCACATGGAATATAACCCCACCACTGCGTCATAGCATGTCATATGGAATATAACCCCAGCACTCCGTCATAGCATGTCATATGGAATATAATCCCATCACTGCGTCATAGCATGTTACATGGAATATAACCCCACCTCTCCGTCATAGCATGTCACATGGAGCATAACCCCACCACTGCGTCATAGCATGTCACATGGAATATAACCCCACCACTGCGTCATAGCATGTCACATGGAATATAACCCCACCACTGCGTCATAGCATGTCACATGGAATATAACCCCACCTCTCCGTCATAGCATGTCATATGGAATATAACCCCATCACTGCGTCATAGCAAGTCACATGGAATATAACCCCATCACTCCGTCATAGCATGTCATACATCACGTCATATGGAATATAGCCCCACCACTCCGTCACAGCATGTCACATAGTATTTAAACCTACCACACCGTTATAGCATGCCACATAGTGCCTATCCCAGCAACTCCTCTAGCCACATATTGCCTAACCCCACCAGTCCATCATAGCATGTCGCATAATGCCGAACACCACTACTCCGTCTAGCATGTCATATGGATTTAATCCATCCCCATACGTCGCACCATGTCACATAGAAGCAAGACCCACCACTACATCACATCATGTCACATGGAACCAAAGCCCACCACTGCCTCACACCTTGTCACATGGAACCTGGCCCCACCACTACGTCGCACTATATCGCATGGAACAAAAGTCCACCACTACGTCACACCATGTCACATGGAGCCCTAACCTACCTCGCGGGCACGCCGTGAGATGCCGTGAGACGCCGGGTACCAGTTGAGTCGACCATTTCTAACGACGCGATCAGAATGGTGGCCGGCAGACTTTTCTCCGACTTTGCTGCTAATGGCCCAGAGGCGGCGTGAGTTTCATTGGCAGCTGTGTTGTTGAGGACAGGATCGATGGACGTCCATAGTTGAGGACAGGATCGATGGACGTCCATTGTTGAGGACGGGATCGATGGACGTCCACTGTTGAGGACAGGATCGATGGACGTCCATTGTTGAGGACAGGATCGATGGTCGTCCACTGTTGAGGACAGGGTCGATGGACTTCCATTGTTGAGGACGGGATCGATGGACGTCCATTGTTGAGGACGGGATCGATGGACGTCCACTGTTGAGGACAGGATCGATGGACGTCCATTGTTGAGGACAGGATCGATGGTCGTTCACTGTTGAGGACAGGGTCGATGGACTTCCATTGTTGAGGACGGGATCGATGGACGTCCATTGTTGAGGACAGGATCGATGGACGTCCACTGTTAAGGACAGGATCGATGGACGTCCATTGTTGAGGACGGGATCGATGGACGTCCACTGTTGAGGACAGCATCGATGGACGTCCACTGTTGAGGACAGGATCGATGGACGTCCACTGTTGTGGACGGGATCGATGGACGTCCACTGTTAAGGACAGGATCGATGGACGTCCATTGTTGAGGACGGGATCGATGGACGTCCACTGTTGAGGACAGGACCGATGGACGTCCATTGTTGAGGACAGGATCGATGGACGTCCATTGTTGAGGACAGCGTCGATGGACGTCCATTGTTGAGGATGGGACCGATGAACGTCCACTGTTGAGGACAGGACCGATGGACGTCCATTGTTGAGGACAGGATCGATGGACGTCCATTGTTGAGGACAGCATCGATGGACGTCCACTGTTGAGGACAGGATCGATGGACGCCCATTGCTGAGGACAGGATCGATGGACGTCCATTGTTGAGGACAGGATCGATGGACGTCCACTGTTGAGGACAGGATCGATGGACGTCCACTGTTGAGGACAGGGTCGATGGACGCCAACTGCACGGCTCAACCAGCGGATCAGTGGTCCTACACTGCGGCTCATGAGCCAACTTTGAGTCTCACTGGAAGAGACCTAACGAAATGCTGTCGCTGCTGTCCGGGTGCGCTCTGGTTTTTGCCTTGCCTCTCGTGACAGTCAGGTTCCACAGGGATGGTCCTGAATCCATTCAGTGTCACATGGTAGATCCAGTGTATACTTGTGAGATTCGTGGAGGGAGGGCATAAGCCACCCTCTCTGCCGATACCTTAGGAACACAGACGGAGCTTCACATACCTTCACCGCACCGTTTCAAGTGAAAGTGAGCTTACGAAGACGACGTTAAGAAGTTCCATTGAAGTTTTGTTACATGGTTCACATTTTGTGGGAAATTCGGGGTGAGTTGGTTTTAATCCCCCGTAAGGCCATGACTCCACTATATATGTTCAGCTGACTTTCCATGCAGTTGATGTACATCAGAAGCTCGATCAGCCCATACCAGGGCCCACCTCAAACCAACTTTATTTATTTACTGTACCACACGCGCCACACTTGAGTAATGTTACCGCTTGGCTGTGATGGAATGGGCGCAAAAGTGCGGAGCTTGACTTGTTGTCAGATAGCCGGGGAGCTCATTATTATACAGCTGAGTAGGTACCAGCATCCAAGCAAAGCAGCTCGAGTCAGTCAAGACGGCTCTGCCCACCGGCGAGGAATGGGACGGCAGCCAACAGTGAGCCAGCGATGTGCCATGCCAATGAGACCTGTGACCACTTCCGTAATGCCGGGGTGCACATGACCTCGACGGCGTCGGGCCATTTGTGTCGGTGTAGGTGGGTCCCGTGTGACATGCTGTCTGCGCCGCCACAGAGATTTCACACCGGGTGGGGCCAATGACGTGGTTAGAGGCGTTAGTCGCGGATGTATTTGTAAGTATAATGTGGATAATTCAAGACTCCGGGGGGCCGAGAAGTGTCATGCGAGCGGCCACTTCAGCAGCACTGGCAATAGACGTTACACACACACACACACACACACACACACACACACACACACACACACACACACACACACACACACACACACACACACACACACACACACACACATATATATATATATATATATATATATATATATATATATATATATATATGTTGAGACATCAAGCCACAACTGAAGAATATCTAGAGCAGAGGCGAGAGCTAGGTAAGTTATCATCGATTACTATCCATTATGTCAAGTTCGTGCATAATCAAGCATGCAAAAGCTGGCAATATAACTTGCTGGCAAACCTCCATAGGATGAGGAAGTGGTTGCCCAGATTCCCTACTGGCATGCTCACTCCTTGGATAGCTCAGATGGTTAGAACTCCGGCTTGCATTGACCTTGTTTGCCCTGACAAACGTTCTGGACACTTTACGGGCTCGCATAGTCGCCTGAGATGGTCAGCTGTCAACTGACACGATGAGGCCGGGAGCGTAGCCGCAGGGCGAACGTGTCGGTGCATTGGCGGCTCGGGGAACTCCCGGTCGAAATTGTGTTGTCAAGCTGGAAGTTCCAGATAGGGCGCTAGGATTTAGTTAGCTCTGTGAGCTTAAGGCTACTTCGATGTAAGGGTGTGATCATTTAGCGCCTGTCGGGCGGTGAGATTGGGATCCACGCAACGAGCTCTGTACAGCACAGCACCCTGCTCCATGAATCCACCCCAGCAAGTATTCGGACTAGATGACTAAGAAAATCTGGAAGGCTAAAAGGGTTTTCAAAAAGCCAATGCTGCAGAAAGACACCATCGGCGAAACATGACGCCAGGAAATGTCAAGAAAAGGGTGCCTCTACTCGTTCCATTTTGTCTCCAATTGATACTGAACTGAATGAAATTGCTCCGAAAATGAGCAATTAGTATTCAATTCCACATGCACTCGCCTACTGCAGGGCTCGCCACACGCCTATCGTTGACCTTGACGCAGCCTGTGACTGACCTTGCTCGCCAATGGGCACGCATCGACTGGTGGCCGGCCAGAGCGCGTGGCCCTGCGGGCACTGCAGCGACACGGACACGGTGGCCGTCTGCGTGGCGGCGGTGGGCTTCGCGGCCGGCAGCGCCGCCGCCACGGGCGCGATCACCCGCCTGTACTGCGGCGTGTCGTGCCGCCGGCCGGCCGGCCCCCGCGTCGGTCTGCGGGCCGTCACCGCGTCCTCGGGCCCGAAGAAGGTGCGCACCGGCGCCGAGTGGTCGAAGTCGGCGCCGGCGGCCGTCGGCGCCGACTGCGGCAGGTCCAGCGCCGTCTCGGCCGCGCCGGCCGTCACCAGCTCGGGAGCGGCCGCGTGCGGGGCGCCGGTGACCGCGTGCGGGGCGCCGGTGACCGCCGCCGGCGGCGCCCGGCCGCCGAACGACACGGACGACTGCACGGTGGAGAGGAGCGACGACTGGCCGGCGGGCACCGTCAGGCGGGTGACGGGCGCCGCTGGGCCGCCCGACAGCCGGTGGCCGACGATGGTGTCCGCCGGCCGGAGCGGCGCGACGACGGCCGGCAGCGTCACCATCACCACCACCCAGCACCACAGCACGTCCGCCGCCATCGCCCTCCTGCGCATCATCGCGGTGGCAAATCGAAGCCGACTGACACCGGTCGCGGACGACCCGGCCGCCGCACGCCGCGTAACGGTGTCCGCGGCCGCGCTGCTCGGCTGATCTCCCGAACGGAGGCGCCCGCTCGGACAGTCAGCTGGCCAGGCTCGGAGTCGGGTAGCCCGCTTGTCACGGGCCACCCTAGCAGGAGATTTACCGCACGCGCTGGCGAGATAACGCCGGCCGTTTCCGCGCGACAAAGCCGGCACCGCTGACACACCAGCCTACTCCACTTGATGGATGACTCGTATTTTATCTCAAGCTTCCGTGACGGGCAGGAACCACAGCGGCTCACCCAGATGTCAGCGCGGCATGCCGACCGCGCTGGGCTTCCAACGTTGACGACGCTCCAGCCGAGTTCAGCGCGCGGTGCGCAGCCCGCTTCTGTGTAATCGCGGGCGATCGCATTGCGGTGTTGTTGCGTGTTCAGACACAATTACCGTCCCCATTCGTGGAATCAGCATTGTACATGTGAGATAATCGGACGATGTTTTGCATTCTCACTTCATCACATCTCAGCCTTCTCTCTATCTCTCTCTCTCTCTCTTTCTCTCTCTCTCTCTCTCTCTCTCTCTCTCTCTCGCTCTCCCGCTCTCCCCCTCTCTCTCTCTCTTTCTATCTCTCTCTCTCTCTCCTCTCTCTCTCTCTCTCCCCTCTCTCTCTCTCTCTCTCTCTCTCTCCCCCCGCTCTCCCCCTCTCTCTCTCTCTCTCTCTCTCTCTCTCTCTCTCTCTCTCTCTCTCTCTCTCTCTCTCTCTCTCTCTCTCTCTCTCTCTCTCTCTCTCTCTCTCTCTCTCTCTCTCTCTCTCTCTCTCTCTCTCTCTCTATCTCTATCTCCCTTTGTCTCTTTCTCCTACTTTCACGCAGTGTTGCTTCCATAATGGAGCTCATAACGAACATCATGTGCTGTTCCATGAAGCTCCAGAGTCGTTGAGGCTCAGATAATCCGTGAATCTAGAATCCGTGGGGCTCATAAGATCTACGTTCAAAAGATATATTTTCGCAAGATCTGCATGAAGTGGGCAGTCTTCACAGGAAATGATGTTCAAAGCAGGAAGCTCAGAGCAGGAAATGTTCACAAGATGATCCCATGTTTGAATGTTCAAAAGATATACAAATAAGCTCTGGGCGTTCAGAAGGTCTACTTGCCAATGCAAATGTTCCGAAGATCTACTTCCGAATGAAAGCGTTCGAAAGATCTACTCAGAGCTGGAAATGTTCACATGATCTACTTACCTAGCATAACATAACCTAACCCAACCTGGTCTAGCCTAACCTAACCTAACCTAACCTAACCAAATCTAACATAACTTACCTCTTACCTCTTACTTCTTACCTCTTACCTCTTGGGAACATTTCCTCCTAGTATATCTTGTGAACATTTCTTCCTAGTATATTTTGTGAACATTTCCAGCTATCTTCTGACCATCCCCATTGACAAGTAGGTCTTCTGAACACTGAGGGCGTAGAACTTATGAACATTCAGATTTGGGAGTAGATCTTGTGCACATTTTCCAGCTCTTAGTAGATCTGATGAACTTTCCAACCCTCTCGAAGCAGATATTGTGAAGACATCCCTCGTAAAGTAGATCTTGTGAAAATAGATTGTCTGAACGTAGATCTTCCGAACATAGATCACCTGAAAGTACATCTTGTGAACTTCTCCCGTGAGGGAATTTTGAGTTGAAATAAATTGGCACAAAATGACCCAAGTAGTTTGTCGCTCTAAAACACCAATCCACCACCGCCACTGAGTTGAAATGGGGATAATGGATTAGGTCTGTTAAACAGATAAGTGGTTGGCGTTGCATGAGCTACCGTATCCAATCAATGACGATATGGACTGTCAATTAAGCAAGGAATCGGCGCGCCATTCCTTAAGTACCGCAGGTACGACATGGTACCTCAATACAATGACCTATTATGGGCCGGAACCGGTCCTCAGGCCACAACTGGAGCGCCATGTATTAACGTGAAGCTATAACATTTTGTCCGTTGTTGATGGCAGTAGCTGGACAAATTCGCGGCCCAGCTGAGGGAAGGTGGGGTGAACATGAGCAATCGCACAAGCTGTGGATCTGTGCGACAGACTCCGGCCTCTATGCAATGCGTGGTGCATACAGTTGCAGTAGAGCAACCCCCTCCCCACACACGCACACTTAGCGTTCTAAGAAGCCCAGTTTGTCAGGGCCTTCTCTCGCATGTTAGCTGCGGTGAATGATCCACCGACCACATCCTTGGTCTCCCAGTCAGTGACTATTGCTTCAGCATTACTGAGGGAGAGGAGTCTGGTTTCCTCGGACAGTGGCCCGATAGTCGCCAATGGGTGTGACATCCAGTTCCCTTTCCCTAGAGGTGCTGGGTAACGGGACCAGGCGATGCAGATTTGCCTAATCATGCTCAGTTCTGTCCATTGCACGATAATAGGGTGGTGTCATACAATCACATGTGCAGCATACCAACAATATGCCTGGTGTGGTGTCATACAATCACATGTGCAACATACCAACAATATGCATGGTGTGGTGTCATACAATCACATGTGCAGCATACCAACAATATGCATGGTGTGGTGTCATACAATCACATGTGCAGCATACCAACAATATGCATGGTGTGGTGTCATACAATCACATGTGCAGCATACCAACAATATGCATGGTGTGGTGTCATACGATCACATGTGCAGCATACCAACAATATGCATGGTGTGGTGTCATACCATCACATGTGCAACATACCAACAATATGCATGGTGTGGTGTCATACAATCACATGTGCAGCATACCAACAATGTGCATGGTGTGGTGTCATACAATCACATGTGCAGCATACCAACAATATGCCTGGTGTGGTGTCATACGATCACATGTGCAGCATACCAACAATATGCATGGTGTGGTGTCATACGATCACATGTGCAACATACCAACAATATGCATGGTGTGGTGTCATACAATCACATGTGCAGCATACCAACAATATGCATGGTGTGGTGTCATACAATCACATGTGCAGCATACCAACAATATGCATGGTGTGGTGTCATACGATCACATGTGCAGCATACCAACAATATGCATGGTGTGGCAACATACCAACAATATGCATGGTGTGGTGTCATACGATCACATGTGCATACCAACAATATGCTGGTGTGGTTATACAATCACATGTGCAGCATACCAACAATATGCCTGGTGTGGTGTCATACGATCACATGTGCAACATACCAACAATATGCATGGTGTGGTGTCATACGATCACATGTGCAACATACCAACAATATGCATGGTGTGGTGTCATACGATCACATGTGCAACATACCAACAATATGCATGGTGTGGTGTCATACAATCACATGTGCAGCATACCAACAATATGCCTGGTGTGGTGTCATACGATCACATGTGCAGCATACCAACAATATGCATGGTGTGGTGTCATACAATCACATGTGCAGCATACCAACAATATGCATGGTGTGGTGTCATACAATCACATGTGCAACATACCAACAATATGCATGGTGTGGTGTCATACAATCACATGTGCAGCATACCAACAATATGCATGGTGTGGTGTCATACGATCACATGTGCAACATACCAACAATATGCATGGTGTGGTGTCATACAATCACATGTGCAGCATACCAACAATATGCATGGTGTGGTGTCATACGATCACATGTGCAGCATACCAACAATATGCATGGTGTGGTGTCATAGATAATGTGCTACCAACATATGTGGTGTGGTGTATCACATGTGCAGCATACCAACAATATGCATGGTGTGGTGTCATACGATCACATGTGCAACATACCAACAATATGCATGGTGTGGTGTCATACGATCACATGTGCAGCATACCAACAATATGCATGGTGTGGTGTCATACAATCACATGTGCAGCATACCAACAATATGCATGGTGTGGTGTCATACGATCACATGTGCAGCATACCAACAATATGCATGGTGTGGTGTCATACAATCACATGTGCAGCATACCAACAATGTGCATGGTGTGGTGTCATACGATCACAGCAGCATACCAACAATATGCATGGTGTGGTGTCATACAATCACATGTGCAGCATACCAACAATGTGCATGGTGTGGTGTCATACGATCACATGTGCAGCATACCACAATATGCATGGTGTGGTGTCATACGATCACATGTGCAGCATACCAACAATATGCATGGTGTGGTGTCATACAATCACATGTGCAGCATACCAACAATATGCATGGTGTGGTGTCATACGATCACATGTGCAGCATACCAACAATATGCATGGTGTGGTGTCATACGATCACATGTGCAGCATACCAACAATATGCATGGTGTGGTGTCATACAATCACATGTGCAGCATACCAACAATATGCATGGTGTGGTGTCATACAATCACATGTGCAGCATACCAACAATATGCATGGTGTGGTGTCATACAATCACATGTGCAGCATACCAACAATATGCATGGTGGGTAAAACATACCAACAATGTGCATGGTGTGGTGTCATACAATCACATGTGCAGCATACCAACAATATGCATGGTGTGGTGTCATACATCACATTGTTCAATCACATGTGCAGCATACCAACAATATGCATGGTGTGGTGTCATACAATCACATGTGCAACATACCAACAATATGCATGGTGTGGTGTCATACATAATCACATGGTGTGGTGTTCATATGCATACCAACAATATGCATGGTGTGGTGTCATACAATCACATGTGCAGCATACCAACAATATGCATGGTGTGGTGTCATACGATCACATGTGCAACATACCAACAATATGCATGGTGTGGTGTCATACAATCACATGTGCAGCATACCAACAATATGCATGGTGTGGTGTCATACAATCACATGTGCAGCATACCAACAATATGCATGGTGTGGTGTCATACAATCACATGTGCAGCATACCAACAATATGCATGGTGTGGTGTCATACAATCACATGTGCAGCATACCAACAATATGTGGTGTGGTGTATACAACATTAAGCATACCAACAATATGCATGGTGTGGTGTCATACAATCACATGTGCAACATACCAACAATATGCATGGTGTGGTGTCATACGATCACATGTGCAGCATACCAACAATATGCATGGTGTGGTGTCATACATCACATGTGCAGCATACCAACAATATGCATGGTGTGGTGTCATACAATCACATGTGCAGCATACCAACAATATGCATGGTGTGGTGTCATACGATCACATGTGCAGCATACCAACAATATGCATGGTGTGGTGTCATACGATCACATGTGCAGCATACCAACAATATGCATGGTGTGGTGTCATACAATCACATGTGCAGCATACCAACAATATGCATGGTGTGGTGTCATACGATCACATGTGCAGCATACCAACAATATGCATGGTGTGGTGTCATACAATCACATGTGCAGCATACCAACAATATGCATGGTGTGGTGTCATACGATCACATGTGAAAAACAATATGCATGGTTGGTATCACATGTGCAGCATACCAACAATATGCATGGTGTGGTGTCATACGATCACATGTGCAGCATACCAACAATATGCATGGTGTGGTGTCATACAATCACATGTGCAGCATACCAACAATGTGCATGGTGTGGTGTCATACAATCACATGTGCAGCATACCAACAATATGCATGGTGTGGTGTCATACAATCACATGTGCAGCATACCAACAATATGCATGGTGTGGTGTCATACGATCACATGTGCAACATACCAACAATATGCATGGTGTGGTGTCATACAATCACATGTGCAGCATACCAACAATATGCATGGTGTGGTGTCATACAATCACATGTGCAGCATACCAACAATATGCATGGTGTGGTGTCATACGATCACATGTGCAGCATACCAACAATATGCATGGTGTGGTGTCATACAATCACATGTGCAGCATACCAACAATATGCATGGTGTGGTGTCATACAATCACATGTGCAGCATACCAACAATATGCATGGTGTGGTGTCATACAATCACATGTGCAGCATACCAACAATATGCATGGTGTGGTGTCATACAATCACATGTGCAGCATACCAACAATATGCATGGTGTGGTGTCATACAATCACATGTGCAGCATACCAACAATATGCATGGTGTGGTGTCATACGATCACATGTGCAGCATACCAACAATATGCATGGTGTGGTGTCATACAATCACATGTGCAGCATACCAACAATATGCATGGTGTGGTGTCATACAATCACATGTGCAGCATACCAACAATATGCATGGTGTGGTGTCATACAATCACATGTGCAACATACCAACAATATGCATGGTGTGGTGTCATACGATCACATGTGCAACATACCAACAATATGCATGGTGTGGTGTCATACAATCACATGTGCAGCATACCAACAATATGCATGGTGTGGTGTCATACGATCACATGTGCAGCATACCAACAATATGCATGGTGTGGTGTCATACAATCACATGTGCAGCATACCAACAATATGCATGGTGTGGTGTCATACGATCACATGTGCAGCATACCAACAATATGCATGGTGTGGTGTCATACGATCACATGTGCAGCATACCAACAATATGCCTGGTGTGGTGTCATACAATCACATATGCAGCATACCGGCGATGCAAATAATCGTAGACGTGGCAATTCACGCGCGAATAGGATGAGACCAAAGACAGGGGTGGTGGTGTACTCGTAGGGACCGACCCGACCTCAGCTTTGGGAACAGCGACTGGCTCGGATGTGAAGGAGAGGATGATGAATGCTCACAAGAGATGTGGGTCGTGACCATCACTCACGTCAGAGGAGGGAGGGGGGGGGGGTACAATGTGTATGTCTGTACACTCGAACACCGCAAGTTGAATGTTGACGAAATGTTGCACACGTGTCTGTTGGAATGGGTCGAAACGTGGAAGCCAAATTGAATGATACCAAGGGGTGATTTGGGACCAAGAGTGCTCCGTGGAATGTGCTTTCTAATACATTATCGCTTGCGCCGCTGATGTCCTATGGCCATGTCGAAGGCGCGACAACCCTCCGCAAGACCAAGCTACTCGGGAGCGAAGAGACCCGAGCAGCTTTCCACAATCACGGCCTTCTCACCTTCCCTTATTAATACATTGCTACTTACATGATGTTGGAGGCGACTTACTTTGATGTTCCGAAATTTAATGCACTACTGAATACTCCACACATGTAACGGCATACAACTTATACTTTACCTTCTACTGCACACTATTGGTGAGAATACATATTTGCGAATTGTTATTTGCATCAATGGATTGCATCAATGGAGTTGGGAGTGCTCCGAGAGCACTGACTGGGAGCCCTCGGCTGGGGCTGAAGTGGCGAGGCGGGCGCCGACCGACCCGGCGCGGCTGTCCGTCGACACCAGACCGTGACCGCGAGCGTGAGGCGCGACTTCAGGTCAGCGGGTGGAGCGGCCGTGACGCGCCGGCCGACCGTTAGCCGACGCCGGCGGCGACACGGCCGGAAGTGTGACGTCGGCGCGGACATTGTCGCGGCGGCCGGCGGCTGTCGCCGGGGGGTGTTCAATGGCCGGCCGGCCGGCCGATACTCCCGGTGTCGTCGATACGGCGTGATTCATGGTCAGCGGAGCCGGCCGGCTGTGGCGACCACCCGGGCGGCCGTGGCGGCGGCTCGGGCGGCTGTGGCGGCGGCTCGGGCGGCTGTGGCGGCTGTGGCGGCGGCTCGGGCGGCTGTGGCAGCGGCCCGGGCGGCTGTGGCGACCACCCGGGCGGCTGTGGCGGCGGCGGGGCGCGCGCTGGCACGAGACGGGCGGCGCGACTTTGTGCCGCGGCCGTTCACCTGCGCACACGACGCACCTGCGCACTGAACGCGCCGCACGTGTCGGGTTGCGCGCCGACCTCGAGCCGCTGGGAGACGCGGCCGGCCGTACACTGCCCCGCCCACCGACGACTGCGATACCTGACGTGGACCTGATGACGTCATTGGCGGCTTGGAAGCAGACGACATACAGAGAAACATCAGCTCAACCACTGTAAGAAGCAAAACAGTCATACATTTCCTGTAGGCACTTACATGGTTCTTATTTATAAAGGTGCCTGGATTGACTGCAGGGACTCTTCTAGGGAAAGGGGACTGCGGAGCCGTACCGATTGGCGACTGCGGAGCCTCCCAGGGGTGAAAAAAATGCCGAAGCTGTCACCGACGAACCTGTGAGCTGCCTCAAATTCTTTGCATATATGGTTAATAAAACAAGTGCCTCACACACTTGCTTTGCCGCATTGAAAAAGCATGTTTGATCCTCATTGCAGTTGATACATATTTCAGCTAGAAATTGAGAGTAGTATGTCGAATGTTTTGACTTAATTGGGGGGTTTCGAATCGTAGAAAGTTATGTCACCATTAACCTTCCGTGGAATAAAAACGATTAATGGATATTTAATTTTTTTTATTGAAGGCTGTTTTTGGGGGAAGAACTTTGTATGTCTTATGGTGGCAAAGCTTGAGCGGCATATAGCATACAAAGTATAGCATACAAAGTTGTAAGTAAGTAAGTAGCATACAAAGTTGTTGTAATATAGCATACAAAGTAACATTCAAAACAAAGCAAAAATATGTAACATAACCTAACCTAGCCTAACCTTCCGTGGAATACAAATTATCTGTCAAGAAATGGATAATTTCCAAACAATTATTTTCTTAAAAAATTGAAAAGGGGTAAAACCTAACCAAATCTAACATAACCCAGCCTAAACTGTTTTTGAACAAAGAATGCTTCAACATTTTTTGAACATTGCCCATTGTTTCCCAAAAAAGCATAGCTTACAACAAAAGCCTAACCTAACCTAACTTAATTAAAACTAACCCCTTTGTATGTCTTATGAAGTAAAATGTGTGCAAAACTTGTCTTGTGGTTACCTTAAACTGCAATAATACTAGTTTGATTAGGTTAGTTTTGGTTTCATAAGCTGGAATTGTTTAAAAAATCAACAAAATCATTACCAAAAATTGGAAATTGTTTTTCTTTCAAAGCATATTATGTTAGGTTTCATTAGGTTGTGTTAAGTTTTTATACGTTGGGTAATTTGAAGAAGAAAATTGTTGGAAATTTTCCAGTTTCCTTTTCTGAATTTTTTCTTCTTCAAGGGGAGGTCAGGTTATGTTTAATTTTATTTATATTTTTTTAAGCATTTACTTTTCTACTGTTAGCTGATTCAAAGCTTCTTTTTAGTGTTATTTTGCTACCAAGCTGAAAAATAAGCATTTGCACAGAAAATGGGTGGTCCCATCATCTTGGTCACATTCACAAATATTCCACTGGAAAAAAAAAGTTCCAAGGATTAAAAAAAAACACCTTCCAAGCACAACTTTACCATGTTGTCTTGGCTGGCTTAAGGGTAAGAGCATGAATACGAGTTTATCTAAAATTGTAGACATATTTGTCTAGGTGTCATGGATGGCCAAATTTTGCTGAATTCCAATTGGCCACAAATAACAATGATGCAGTTGTGAAGGATGTGATAACAATACACAATACCTTTTGTGGTTACAGCAGCACACAAAGATTCTGATTTAGTAGGAATGTACATAATTGGAATAGTAATACTTATTGATATTATGCCATTGAAAATTTCAGTGGCACAACTAGATGTATTAGATCCACATCAAATAAACTCAGCCTGCTGCCAGAAGTTGAAGCTAATTTGTAACTTGGGAATGCATGGACATGGTACAATATGACAAATTGATTATTGCTAGATTTTTGGCACCCAGAACATCATCCTCTCCAGATAAATTATTCTCATTCTTCTTATCTGGGGGTTGAATGGTATTGTTTAACAATTAACAGCTCTGCAATAAAATGCTCAACTCACTGGACAGCACAAGCAGAGATTCAGATGTCGCAGGCTGAAATAAAAGCATCCTCTCCATATTTCATTACTCCACAACTTCTTGTCCACATTTAGGATTACAAAGCACAAACAGAGCCCTGTGGTAGGTAGGCACCTACCTACCTACCTAGGTACGTAAACCTGTTCAGCAGGCATAGCCAGCACAAGAAAATAAATTCCTTACTTGCATGGAATTATCCAGTGAATCACTACACAAAAAAAACCTTAATTACCTGCTCCTGATGATGCGTTGACAACGTCATTCGGCACCGGTCTGCACCATCGTTCCCACTGTCCTCCAACACCGAAGGACATATTCTTTACGAGCAAGGGCTCCCCTCCGTGCCTCAACTTGTTCCTCTTTATGTTGCGCATTTCTCCTTCATAATTACAACTTTCATAGCCGCAAGTCACCTTCTCCCTTGACGGTGCAAAAGGCGTCGACTTCCAGATCGTTCCAGCTCCTCTCAAGTGCAAAAAAGAACACAGAATTGTCTTTATTCCCACCGAGGACTTAACGAACGAACCAACCGGTGGACAAAGATCATGGGAAACCCAAGGCTATTTCATGCCATTCAAGGAGATTAAATTTCATACCATTCAAGGGGAAACCATTCAAGCCACCAGGTATAATTTGTTCTCGAAATGACATGACAGAAAACTATATATGTACCCGCGGATCCATGAAGGAAAGTGGTAATGTTTTTTGTTGTCTCACCGGCATACCGCCGACGTCTATGAGAATTTAGCATAGGCCGCCACACGTGCCGCATATTTTTTTTCAGCCAGCAGCTGTCTCATAAGGACGCTACCACTATATAAAATATGCCATCTTCTAATGTAAACTAGCCCAGAAATGGACTGATACGATTGATTTTCCAAAAAAAGGTTTTCCAAGCTTGGAAAGAAAAACACATGTCAGCCTTTGGCTGTCTCATTAGTCTTCCGTGTCCCTTTAGCTGTCACCGACGTGCGTCGGCGTGTCGTTGGCTTTTTTCGCCTCTGCACTATCCGAAGAAACCTGTCTCCTCTCCCTCAGTAATGCTAAAGCAATGGATGCTGACTGGGGGACCAAGGACGTGACCGTGGATCATCCACCGCAGCTAATATGCTAGAGAAGGCCCAGGTATACTGGGCTTCTTAGAACGCTAAGTGTCTGTGTCAGGCGTGAGGGTTGCTCTACTGCAACTGCATTGCATAGAGGCCGGGGTCTGTCGTGCAGATCCACAGCTTGTGCGATTGTTCATGCTCACCCCACCTTCCCTCAGCTGGGCCGCGAATTTGCCCAGCTACTGCCATCAACGACCGACAAAATGTCATAACTTCACGTTAACACATAGCGTTCCTTGTGACCAGAGAACCGGTTCCGGCCAATAATAGGTCATGTAACGTACTGGTATCTAAGGGATGGCGCGCCGATTCCTGTCTTAATTGACATCGGTGCTGTTGGGAACAGCAGACCTATGATCATGCAACATCGCTCACAATTCAGTGGTGGTGGTGGTGAATTGGTGCTTGAGAGCGGCCAACTACTTGGGCCATTTTGCCAAGTTGGAGGGGCAGTTTCCCCCACTGCCCCCACAGTACCAACACCCGTGCACACAGCCCTAACAAGATAGTACAATAGGCAAGCGCCTATGGCACTCGTCTTTGATGAAAGGTGGCAAAAATTCAAAGACAAAAATAACAGGTTTAACACGCGCCCTGGAAGACTTCTGAAAATGACCCGCACTGGAGGGGAAGGGGTGGATTGCGCCCCTTAATATCTCGGCTCCTATTAAAATTAGAATCACGAAAGTTTCAGAAAAGATGTGTGCGATGGTGAACTCTATTGTGGGCAAATGTCATGACCTTAGAGGCTGCCGGCCCTGGGTCGCCTTCACTTCTTCCGGGAGAAGCCGGCGATTGGCCTGGATGGTCCCCAACACCGACAGCTTGTCGAGCATTCGTTCCCTTATGATGTCGAGAGACGTAATGTAACGATCCATCGTCGTATTACGTCCCGACCCTCGCAGCTCCTGCGTCAGGTACTTCACAAGTTCCACCACAGACGCGAAGGTGGAGCTTGGCGGCGCTTGATGCGGGCTGGTCGGCTTCCCGGTATATGGCCAGAGTTTCCGGACATACCGATACGTGATATCGGCAACAGACCGGAACAGAACGCCGCATCTACCGGGCTTCGATGGCATGTAGACCCTGAAGCAGCAGCGCGCCGGAACCGGACGAGCGTCTCGTCCACGCAGACGTCGTCTGACGGCTTCAGGTGGCGTCGCAATTCTTCTTCAAACATACCGAATGCCTCGCGAAGTGATAAATGGAGGTGAAAAATACAATGGAGGTGAAATGAGTCCAGAACCCTTGTTGTACGCTCATACCTCTCCTTCTCCAGCAGTTTTCCATTGATGTATTTTAGCGTCAGGTCGATCACGCGGTCTTAAAAAAACCATCATGAATGCTGCTGCCATATCCAAAGTTAGTCTTCGCCTCCCCGATGTGACCTGGCCTCTGGCGCATGAAGTTGACATCCAGCCGTCTGGAGCTCTGGGCATGCGGCTGCAGTGACCACTCAGCCACTGTGTTGTGGCGGGCACACACGGAATGCGCCAGGATCTTGCTGGAGCCGGAAATACTCGCCTTCCTACAGGGTACGCTGCGACTTTGTCAGCTCTTTCTACACGCTCCGAACGCTGGGTGCCAGGACGTGCTGGTCCCGGCTACGGCTTCGGGGCTGGCCGCGCCGGTCGCATCGGCTGACGGACCGGCTGACGGGGCGACGGCAGCGGCTGGAGCGACAGAAGTGTTCTCGTCACCGGCATCGCCTTCGTCTGGAGCGTACAGGGCATCTTCTTCTCGGCTGTCCGAATCCGAGTGTGTTTCAAGTTCGTCTTGATTGGAGTGGATCCGCGGGCTGAGACGCGCTTCCTCAGCGGCGCTAGGCCGGCGAAGGGTACGGCGGGACATGATGAGCGCACGGTTTATCGTCCGACCTGCACGGGCTCAGACCAGAAAATGCTTCACAGCACACCTGTTTTACAAACGCACAACTCCTATCGACACACGGTGTGGGAAAGCGATACAGGGTTGACCAAACTAAACACCATGTCTCTCGTCCTACGACTTTTATCGTGGTCGTGGAGGTCTTGTTTACAGTTTTATCTTCGCGTCCGACTTCAAAGAGTGCCTGCCAAAGTCATTGGTATGTTCGATACACCTTCCCAGAACCTTCTCTCTTCTTGCACCGCGAATTCTTCAGGTCCGGGAGCAGTAACTGAGGCATATTTAACAGCGACAAACAAGAAGGTGCTGTGCAAACAGATCGGTCGATGTCTGCCCATCTCCCGCTCTAGCTACCGGAACCGGGACGACCTCCCGACTGGCCGGGCGGGCGGCACGGCGCAATCGGCTTCACGGAGAAAGGGCTGAAGTACAAGAATGAAGTTGCAAATGCTTAGGTTCACAATGACAAAAACAGAAGTTTTCAGGATGTGTAGGGAGTAACATGCGAAATGTCATGAATCGCATGGCAGTCATTTGCGTTTATGAAAACCTTCCAGTTGGCCAAGCTTGGTTCCATTAACCTGTCATGAACTTGACTCGACTTGACCTCGGTGACCTAAGATGACCTTGAAGCTATATAGTAGTACAATATATATCAAACAATTCGCTAGTATTGCCAAGAACATTTCCCTTTTGCGGATAGGAAGCGCATCAGCGCCGGTTGTTCTGGTCCGCGCTGCGAAATGTGTTGACTTTGACGGCCTCTAACACGAAAAAATAGGTTGATTTTCGTTTTTCTTCCTTTAGACGATGTGCCGGACACTTTAAGGCAGATACACAAAAATTACGTAATCGACGAGTAAAATCCGAAGATATTAACGAAAAACCGGAGAGGTGGAATGATTTCGCCAACCCCTTCCCCGCTCCTCAAGTGCACTTGTTAATTCTGAGCGAACAAGCTGATGCGTGAAAGCCAGTTATCGAGGATAGCAAGCCAGTTATCAAGACTTGGCAAGCTGGACTTGAGATGTGGTCATGCCGGACCGGGGCGAGTCTGTTAATTTTGTCGCTCATATTAACTGTCGTGGTGCATTTCACTTGAGTAAGCTAGCTCGGGCTTCGCCCGCTGGCGATAGATGTTCACATTTTAACCTGATTTGGTGTTATGTTGGTGTGTATGTGTGTGTGTAGGCATGTGCTAGTTCCGTGTGCTGGCCTTTTTATTCCCCACAATATGTGTTGCTCCCGTGCTGTTCTTCGGCTACGCCTGGGCCGGGATGGCGTACGTCGGCGGTTTAGTTTTACTTCGTTTGGCTTTTAACACCGAGTGCTGTGGCAGTATATCTGTTCGTCTCGTCTTAGGATTTGATTGTTTTCGGTACCTGTTTACATCAAGGCATCAATGGGCACTTCTCCTTCAGAGACAGGCGTATTTCTGGCCGTCAGTTATGGGGTGATGAAATAATTAGGATGGATGTACTATTTTTCCCAGAAGGAATTTCTAGTGAAATTCAGCGACCTATGATGATCTGGGATGAGGTCACATGTCGCTACAGTAATTCTGCATTGGTTCATATCATCATCATCAGCACCATCATACCGTATATTGTAATCAGCCCTACGAATCTATTGAGCATTTTCTCAGAATGGTGCAAAAGTACTGGGTGCTTAAATCATGGTACCTATGTGAAGTTGTGGGATGACACGGGAGTGAAAAATATACATAGGTGCACATTTATTAGTGGGATATATTTTCATTAGTCTCTAACCGCCGACGCCACAGATTATCTGTGAAGCTACCACTCAATCCAGCATGGGTCGCAACCCAAATTAAGTGGGACTTAAGGCTATTGTTATCTGGTTAGCAATGTTCGTTTAGATCAAATCCATAGGTTTCGAATAAAAAGTTATGAAAATGGCAACCTACCACCCGACCGTCGTTATCGCTTAATCCGTTGTAATGCAGCAGGAGTCAAAGTTTGGTTGGTGGCTGGAATCCTGGAAAATTCTGGCATAGTTGTTGTGAAATGTTGTTGAATCGTTACTTCGGGGGTTAATGTGATTTGGACAGTCTATAATTAGGTGCCGAACATTTTCATTCAGCAGCCACAATAACATTCAGAAGATGCGCGTTTTTTTAATTCGAAATAGATGGTAGACTATTCAGGGAAGAGACATATCAACCTTAAGTCTGGTAAGTCTGGTGTGGAGTGAGGTCCCTTTCCTTGATCCAAAAGAGGAGCATTATGGTGGACTGAGCAAACCGAACTGTGGCGCAATCACGCTTTGAAGGAGATGTGGGGAGACAGCGTGAGTTTTGGCTTAGGCTGTTCCGGAAACGTTCAGTAGTTTGGAATAATCATTTTGTAGAGGCTGCTGTGTGGTTTGCAGTTACTGTGTGATGTTTGGCGTTACGAAGTGCATTACGTAGACCTCGCGTGTCACTCGTGTCCATGTATAGACATGCCAGCATGTAGCAGCCCTAACCTACTATCTGGTGCGGGGACGTCTAGTTCAGCGTGTCGAAACAGAAACCATGGCCGTCTTGGTGACAACATTACTAGTGATCTGAGATGTCCTCTGAAGAACTAATTGACACCGGGTGTTGAATTAGGACCTTGGTGGTACTGACACGTTGAAGTTGTTGTATTGCTGGTTTTTAGTTATTTGAATAAATAGCAGGGGTCCAAACCCCGTAGTAATGGCCGGGATAGTGGGTAATATCATGCCATTTTTTATAGGTTTCTGTCCTTCAGGATTGTTTGCGGTGGTTACCTACAGTTGTGCTTACACACGCACGCCATTCACATGGCAGAGGTCGCTTTCTCAGCGCAACTGCGCAGCATCCCTATGCACGCGGTTGCTCTCAGATTGTTCACCATAGCGAGTTGTTCACACTGCGGCCTACCACGATGTCTGCGGCCGGGGAAAGGAGGACTGCTCCAGTCATTGTGTCGACCTCCATCCGTCCGGTATGGGAAGACAAATATTGGTATGGCACGACACACCAATATCTTGAAGCAAGCTTGACAACATATTGTGCCCGCCCAACATTGGTTTACAAGTTAAGATTTCCCCTCCTCAGCATGTACGCTCAACGCTCAACATAAGATTTGTCATCAACAAGTTGCAGCAAGGACATTTAATACCTGGCGTAGAAGCACTTTTGCGGCAGAACTTTATTTGGCATGCTAGGGTTTGCTTGCGAGTTTTCACCCTGTGTTTCGCCGCCAAACCGAAGAGTCTGTATAAAGACATAATGACATAAAAGATCAGTGCAACTATGAGTCACAAGAGTCCTTCTTGGTTGCACTCTGGACACTGAACCAGTTGCCCACCAAATCCGTCGATCAGCCCTCCCTGGAATACCGAAAAGCAAGCCCTCTATTCTTATAATGATTGTCTATGCTGTTTTTAAAGATGTTCAGTGTGCTGCAACAATGGTTTCAACAATGGTTTCAACAATTTCGACAATGGTTTCTGGCAGCTGGTTCCAGTGTTCTACTACCCTGTTGGTGAAGAAAGACTGTCTTAACCTTGTCCTGCTGTGATTAACTTTAATTTTGAATTGATGACCTCTAATTGCGTCATTTCTGTTAAATTCAAACATTTCCCTGAGATATCTCTGTTCCTGACTATGACCAAATTTAAAGACCTCGATGAGATCTCCTCTCAGCCTTCTATATCTAAGTGAAAACATATTCAATTTATTCAATCTTTCCTCATATGCCAGGTTGCTTATACCTGTATAATCCTATAACGGTAGGGCTGTTTTACACCTGAATCTGTAGAAGTGGATTCCGCCCCCACCCCTATACGATCTGGCAATCTGTTAGGCTGATTTCAAAGCTGAACAGCTCAAACGAATTCTACTAGTCTAGTCTACACCTGCAGAAGTTCAAATTTAAAAAATGTTCCCAATGGCGAATTCGGGAGGCCAAAATGTGCGGAAATCGATCAAAGCAATCTAGGACTGTGCTTGTATTTTACATCGCTAAGATTGCGCATGGTTGCATGCAAGTCAACTTGCAGGATTCAAAGCACCATTTAACGTCCATGCATGCACATGCAATACAGCTAGTTGATCAGCCAGGAACCTGAGGAGTGGTGAATGCCATTTGTGTCTTTGCGACTGGTCCTTCTTGGTAGTCAGTGCCTCAGATGCTTATTATTGTGCCATCCTTACATAATGTCCATACTTCGGGTGAGATTTTCGTCGAGATACGCAGCCAGAAAGTTATGTAAGGTAGAATCCTGTGCGGAAAAGCTATTATAATTATTCATCATTGAACATTTCCCTGACTCGGACACTGCATGTGCTTTATTATCATACTTTGTCCTGAATTCACACCTCCCTCTCATTGATCCGCCACTGGCAAAGTGTCACTTTCGCTGTGTTATTGCTTGTAGTGGTTTGAATGTGGTATGTCCTGAATACCTCTCGTCATCTCCTGGATCCACCATATGGGAAAACGTCTGTCTCCGCCAATGCGTGTAATGCATTATTACTGTTTGTCCTGAGTTGATCCCACCGTCCCAACTTCCCGAGAACAGCGTAAGTAATACCGTGTTGAGAAAACTGTTCAATTGTTTCCAATTCTTTCTTCTCGTGGATCCATTCCTGACATTATCACTCTCAAAATAGGCATATCCATAGGCAGGGAAGGTAGTAGTAGTAGTATGAGCAGCTGAATTCCAAGGCATAGTCACCTGGAGAGCAAATCAACGAAAATATTCAGATGCATGTGCTCAGTGCTGTTCATAAGTGTTCATAAAAATAGGTTGGAGGTGCCTCCCAGCATTCGTTCCTGGAGTCACCCCCGATATAGCTACAACATTAAAATTTTTACGCGAAGAAAGAAAACAGAACGTCAGGGAAAGTTGGCTAAATTTCATGCTCCTGTCACAATGCGCTAGGAAACGGCAGGCTAAAAACCACGGGGGAGGGGTGGAATTCACTCCCCATCCACTACCGGATTAGAGTTAAGGGTAGATCATGCCCACGAACCAGATGCCGTGGTCACCGGTTGGTCAGTGTTAACCCCGTGGTGTGAACACTCAACATTTTCTATCGACTCCTGGATAAAAGCTGGCCGAAGGAAGGTCGGCTCGGGGTCAAAAACGTGCTGCAAACTTCATTTATGTTAGCCAACCTCCATTTCTTTGCCACACTGATATTGTTTCAAAATTGTTACTTTGCGATTTCTCTTGCGCAACTATATTTTGGTTCTTATCCTGCGAACCTTTATCGGCCGCTAACGCCAAGATTACCCATCTATTTTTCCCTTTTCAAACGTTAAGCAATGTGCTTGGCATTATTTTCGCCACTTTTGGCGTTGAGTTTGACAGATCTCGTAATAGTGTTTAAGTCTAACATTACGCCCATGGGCGATGCATGGAAAAATGCACCTACAACTACGAACATCCTCTACACAATTTTGCCTTGGCGGAGCCGATCTTGCTTGGTATTGATCAAAAGTGGAACTTTATATGTGTATTTTGGGGCACTGAGCGAACTCCTCTCGCCCGAATCATTTCCACTCTTAACCCTATGGTCTATTGGGGCACAGTCAGTAAAATTGAGCTTAACCGTTCCCGGTCAGATCCTCACACCCCGTCTCAGGGAAGATAATTATCAGCCCCCTTTAATTTCCAAACTAAGGATTGCACGAAAGGTGAAGTAGTGCCATCGGAAATCGCTCGACAAGTAGGGCCCGAAACCACCCCCAAAATTGTATGACGTCACTCGGGGTCTATGGGATCACGGCTAACGTAATATCTTGGACTCTGGGGAGTTCATTTTGAAGTAGATTTGAACAAAAATAATTGGAATCAGAAAAGGAAGGCGAAATCGACGATGGTCCCAAAATGCTTGCCCGCACAAAAATCAACATTATATTTTTTTTTCTAATTTCTAATTTTCATTTTTCTTCAATTTTCATTTTTCTACTCATTGTTTTAAGTCAGCTCACTCTGATTAAAAAATGCTTACTTTAGTCAGAATCTCCGATTTTAGCCAAATGGGCAAATATGAAAAACGTCACAAAGTTGAAAAAAAGGAATCAAAACGTCTTCTGATGCGTTTTGTTACATCCCTAAATATAAGCAATCACTTCCGGTTTCATTCAAATATCTTTATCTGCCAGGGCGTGACGACTGGTTGAACATTTATTTTTAGGAAGTGATCTCACTTGACCTTGAATCACTCAGTGATGGTAGATGACCTGACATAAAAACTTCCACACAACATGTCAAATGGATGTAGGAACAGATATGCTAAATTTCGGCGCGCTGCAGCGCTGTTTCTTCACTATCCGCGGAAAACCTTTGGGGTTGCGGGAAATGACCCTCCTTCGAGACGAGAGGGTTAAACTGCTTGAACCTCCTCCCACAATCGCTTTATAAAAATTCCACCCATGGTATTGATTTCTACATATCCGAATCATTAGATCCCTGGCTCGTTTCGGTCATTACTATCGCGGAAAAAGCCTCAGAGGGTGATAATTGTTTACCCCCACCTTGCCAGTGCGCGTCATGTCCATTGAGCACCCCCACTGGTTACGACGAAAATTAAACCATGCCATGGATCATACTACACCAAAATATGCCACAAACACATATGAGACATTAATGAGTACGAGTGCCCAACCACCGACTTACAATTGGAGAAAACCAAGCTTCCGAGAAGCCCTGCACAAATGTTGTTCATGGGTAAGAATCTGGAGCCAAAACTGACCGAGGTGACATGTTTCCAATGTACTACTATTGTATGTATTAATACAGCATATAAGTATATCATTCAAACGAGATGGCGGTTGGTGTAAAACGTGCCCTTTGATATACAATTAATTACATCGTTTGAAAAACAGCTATACGATTATCGATTACATTTCAGTGGCTTCATCTCCCAAAGGACTGGGCAAACATCAATGAAGAGGAATTGGGCTCTGCATTGATGGATTCCTGGTTAATTTGTCTCTATTATCTTTGTCAGACGAGTTTCCTCATGCGTTACTATAAGCTACACTTGGCATTTAGCATGAGCATGTGCATTCGCAAAGGGGTGCTTCACCAGTGTTACTGCTTTGTGTGAATATGAAGTGCCGAATATCTATTTATAGATAACATACAAAATGTACCTACACGAATGTAATGACCTCTAAAGTAAGGGCTGTCCAGAAGACATCAATTAATTCCTGAAAATTCCTCTCAGCGTCTTCATGTGTGCCTGTTTCCAAAAATCTCGCTTGGCGGGATTGGTTTCTCTGGAGATGATATGTCTGCTCTTGATGTGTATCGCACGAATTATCTCCATTTCATCCGCGAGCGCAGGTCCGAAGATTGACCTGGTTACAACGGGAATCAGTAGCTCCGTAAGCATCATAATTCCACCTGCTTTAGTTTGTTGGTTGTTGGTGACGTTAGGTTACAATAACATATTTCAACATTTGACGAACGACACGACTCGTCCTGCCTGCTTACGTCAGCAACGCAAGCGAGCGTTGAGCGGGACATGTCTGCCATCCATTCAAACTGGTGGTGGTTCAATTCCTAATTGTCCTGAATCTGGTCATTAGAAAAAGTGTTTATTCTGGGCCATGGACAGCATCATGACCCAAATCAATAGAAAACACTGGAAAATGTTTTGTGTAGGCCATAAGTTCTAGCGTATTTACTTCAGCCAAGTCTGCCAAGTGGCAGACTTGACTGGCTAAGACGATTGTTAATAACTCTGTGCATATTTTGAAAGTCTGATGAGCACAAAAGTATGTATTTTGCTTTCATTGATGATGTCACCAATTAAGTTGGCTAAAGTGCTTATTCATCTTCATACCGGAAAATCACGTTCATAACTTCGTAAATACTAGCGGAAGCGCAGCGAAAGTTCGTAGCGTAAACTGCAAATATTTCCGAACTAGCCGGATGCTTCTTTGGTTTCTACCTCTCTTGCAGATTGTTTAGGTGAAAGTCGTAGCCAAAGATGGCAGTCGCATCTTGGTCATCTTCTGCGAATCCGTTGGCAGAAAATGATATGGTAATGTTGGGTCCCTAAATTATGACGTGACGTTTGAGGACATGTTTTGGTAACATGTGATAACATCGTAATTATGACGTGACGTTTGAGGACATGTTTGGGTAACATGTGATAACATCGTAATTATGACGTGACGTTTGAGGACATGTTTGGGTAACATGTGATAACATCGTAATTTTTGTCAGTTTTACTGTCGTTGATGCGCCTAAATAATTCCAATTTCGTGCTTTTAAGCGTACGCAGATCATGTCATTCCTCCGATAACATCAAGTTGCGAGGTATCGAGGTCAAAACAGGTCACTGATTTCGATTGACTTCGAATAACCTTTTTGTAAGAAGTGCATTCTGGAACATTTATTTTGACTGCGTTCAATTCATCTTCCATGTTGAACTTCAAAGTACACAATGAATTCCCAGGTACTTATTTGAAAGTTTTTGGAAGTCATTGTTATGAACTGGGCTGAAGGATGAAGCAGTTTCCCTCCCACAAACAGAGAAAGCATTGCGAGTTGCCTGGCCCAATCATGATGCCAAACCATGACGCTTTTTCAAATGTCGTCGGACTCGTAAAATTAAACCGCTTCTCTGTTCAATTTCTGTTCAGGGACGTGCGTGACCGCGGCGGCTTCCACCACCACCACTAAAAAACGCCATAGAATGGTGATGACCGAGGGACGATAACTCGTGGCCCACGCGTCAGCAGGTCCCAGCGACACGAGAAGATCAGACCGTGACCAAATTTTACAAGGCACCGTAAACCGTGATATCGTTGAAGAGGTTCTAGATGTGACCTATGTGACCGGTCACGACACGTTTATGGTCTTGTTTTCTCCGAACACAGTGTTTCCAAGCGCTCCCATATCCAATACTCTCCATAATACACACCTCAAGCTTCAGCTCAAGGGCAGGTCGCTGACCCATGTGTGACCACCGTGGCCTCTCTTGCAATTACATCTGATATACTCATAGTCTATCAGCAAATGTAACTAAAATGAGAACCACATTGACCACTTCTACAAAACAAACAAACCCAATATATCGAGGTCAGGTCACTGACCTACAGGTGGCCATGTTGACCTCTGGCGCACTTGACAATATCACCATCGTGATCTATGGGCGAGTAGCTTTTAAATGACATCCACATAGGCTATGCTCCTAGTCACGTAAAATACCATTATCCGCAGCTCATGGCAGGCCCTGACATCTGACCTCTGTGACCCATTAAGGGTTGGGCTTTACAAGAAAAACAATGCGTCATCAAACAGATAATTCATTGGGTACCATCAGCTGAAAAGTAAAAAAGACAAACAAATTAAACTTTTCTAAAGGTCACGAGGTTAATAAAACCTCATGAGGCCACAAGGTCAAATGCTGACTTTACCAGACCATATTTGTTTTCATTGCATTTGGGAAAATGTTCCGTTTTCAAAAGATATATAGGTTTGGTAAGCTGATTGCTACCGCTAAAAATATAATAATGATTTTCCATATAAACTTTCTCCATGACCAAAAATGTTCGTAACCTGCATGTCGTGATCACTTTACCTTTGTATTTGCGAGATTTAACAAACCGATTCCATAAAATGGATTAATATTTGGTTTGTGTCAGAATACAGTCGGATACATTTCACAAACATGAGCAAAAATGAAAGCGGCAAGACAACAGTATACAGGGGAAAACCGAACACGTGAAGTCAATTTATAAGATGTTGTTCAGCATCGCGACAAACTCGCCCCGTGTCCGAGAAGCGGAAGTGGCCGGCGGCAGTAGGTCCCAGGCCGAGGCTGCCCGGAAGGAGAAGGTTCTACGTGACATGCTGAGGCGGAAAGGCGGTGGCTCCAGTGCCCCAGCCACCGTCGCACGAGTGGAGCGCCGGGAGACATCCGACCGCCGGCGGAACAGAGCACGGATCGCCTCGGGGGCTCGCGGATCATTCAGGGCTCTGAACACGGCGATGTTGTCGCGGTGAGTGATGAGGTCACGGACACTGCGCCAGCCCAGCGTTGCCACTGTCGGCGAGATATGGTCACGACGACGAGCCCCTACGACGATCCTAGCCCCGAAATTGATCGCCTTCTGCACTCGTCCAAGGTGACATTGGGCAGCCCCGCCCCATACAGGGATGTATGGAAAGACGTGAGGCTGAATTAGGAGTTTGCGTGCTTCGGGTGTGAGATGGTGACGGATATTGTGGAGACAGAACAAGGTGGAGTTGCACTTTTTGACAACGTGGGATATGTGCTCCTCCCAGGATAGGGTGCGGTCAATGATGACTCCCAGCATCTTCACGAATGGCGAGGGGGTTAGGACGTGACTGCCAATGTTGAGTTGGTAGGATGTGGCTTTTTTTAGGGATTGGGTCGTGCCGACAAGCAGTAGGGTAGTTTTGGTGGGGTTCATCTTCAAGGAGTTGGATGTGAAGTAAGACTGAATAGCAAGGATGGTGTTCTCCTGCCGCGATTTAAGAACGGGTAATTCATCAGGATGTGCAGAGTCTAGCAGCTGGGTGTCGTCGGCATATGATATCAGACGTCCGTATGGAAGGTATGCTGGCAGGTCATTCATGAAGATGCTGAACAGCAAGGGACCAACCAGGGATCCCTGAGGAACACCATGGGATAGCGGAAGGGATAGAGAGCCGCCCCTCACCACCTGCCGCCGGTCAGTAAGGTAGCTGTCAAACCACCTCGGGTCGACGCCGTACCACTGCAGCTTCCGCAGGAGGATATCATCCCTTCAACCATGAACCGAAAAATCACAGCATCGTAATCTGTTCCGTAAATAATCCAGTGCGCCCGTTTTAATCAAACCTGGAGTGGTCGTGGTGAACAATGTGGGGTCTTCCTGGGTGATTTGTCATTGAATCGTCCCTAAAGGTGAATGGCCAGATGGTCTGCAGTACGAACCGCTGCAATGTCAGATCACCCTAGTCATGATGTGTCCTGTATTTGAATACATCCGTTCATGAATCGTAATGTTTTTGGGGAGAGTGATATATATGACGAGATTTAAAAAAAATGGGAGAGAGGAGAAACTGGATCAATTATTCCGTTAAGAAATGAGGAAACCGTCAAAGCCAAGGCAGACTGGGGGTGGGGGTGGGGGTGGATGGGTCAGATCTGGCAACAGTGCGTTCAGGGGCTAGTGCACCTTTTTATTTGCGCCACTAAGTGTCGGCGGTTTTGCCATACTTTGCAGGCTGGGTGTGCCCCACCAACCAAATTGATAGTTCGCAATGCCTTCATGCATTGGGCGCTACGAATAACTTCGAACCTATGCATCCATCCTACCCAGGCACATGCCTAAAATATCGTAGCTTGTTAGATGCTGGTTACCTACTATTGGTAATCTTACCTGGTGCACATTTGTATAGGAATCCCTCCGATAGGAATAGCTGGGGTTTTAGCAGTCTTTTAATTGCCCATGGGATGAGCATCCGGATTTAGCATGTCAAATTGCAGAACCCTGTCATATGCATCATACCTGATGTGCGGTGATCACATCACATCAGCACAGTTACTGTTTATTGGACTCTCTCTCTCAACATCTGGGATCCGCATAACAAGTTTCTT
>JAOTOM010002929.1:37500-124506 GCA_034440615.1 Ashinkailepas kermadecensis
ACAGTGGTGTCTGTTGAAGTAAGTGGTGCCCGCGTCGCAGTGAGAACAGTGGTGCATGTTGAAGCGAGCTGTGCCCGCATCACAGTGAGAACAGTGGTGCCTGTTGAAGTGAGCTGTGCCCGCGTCGTAGTGAGAGCAGTGGTGCCTGTTGAAGTGAGCGGTGCCCGCGTCGTAGTGAGAGCAGTGGTGCCTGTTGAAGTGAGCGGTGCCCGCGTCGCAGTGAGAACATGGTGCCTGTCAATGTGAGCGGTGCCCGCGTCGCAGTTAGAACAGTCGTGCCTGTTGAAGTGAGCGGTGTCCGCCTCGCAGCGCCAGACCGGCGAGTTCCACGGAAATCTTGGGTTATTTCACGCCTCACAGGCGCTCTTCGGAGTGGGCAACAGCCGGGTCGTTAAGACGTATGGTAAATGTTATCAGACGCTGCAGGTTTATCTTCGCCGTGTGAACGTGTGAGATGCAGGCGTTTATTTAACCTGTTTTTCATATATGCTCAATAGGTTTGCAGCCCTTGTTTGACACCACCAACACGTCACGACTTCCTGCTTATGTTGTGCCGGTTTGCTCATGTTGTGCCGGTCCTCCTTGTGTTGTACCGGTTTCTGCTCATGTTGTGCCGGTTTCTGTTGATGTTGTGCCGGTTCCTGCTTATGTTGTGCCGGTTTGCCTATGTTGTGCTGGTTTCTGCTTATGTTGTGCTGGTTTCTGCTTATGTTGTGCCGGTTCCTATCAATGCTGCACCGGTTCCTACTTATGTTGTGATAGTTTCTGCCTATGTTGTGTCGGTTTCTGCCTCTGTTGCGTCGGTTTCTGCCTATGTTGTGTCGGTTTCTGCCTATGTTGTGCCGGTTTCTGCCTATGTTTCGCTGGTTTCTGTTTATGTTGTGCCGGTTTGGGTCACCGTGCGAGCTGGTTGGCGGTGCCGCCCATCGCCATAATGCACTCGACATTGCCCATTTTGTGAGCAATAGGTGAGATTACCGGCCGATAATTTACGCCTTCGGTGAGGACAGGTTTGATATATTCCTAGTTATGACGTCATGACTCGGTACCTGACATGCATTGAGAGGATGTCATGCGATGCACAATGCGAGGCAGGCGTCATCAGCTGTGCAAGCGACGCATGGTGACCAGCACTGTTGGTGGCGACACATCCTGATGGAGGTTGCATCAGCGTCCCCCTCCACGGGCCAAGGCAAAGGCCTCGAATATGGTTCGTCCTATGCGTCGTACTCAGAATGCGTGGCTACAGTGCATTGTTCGCACACGTCTCCGCTCCATGGCTGTCGCCCACCGTCTGCCTTTGTCTGCGTCTCTGTCTCCTCCTCCGTCTCCGTCTCGGCCCCGGTCACCATTCGCGTCAATCCCAAAAGAGGTGCAGCCGATGCACTGGAGGGCATCAATTTCCAGCGTCAGAACTGGCGATAATTTTTAATCTTGCGTCGAATAGGAAACAACTTTCAGCACTAAAAATATTTGGTAAAACAGGATTCGCCAGTGTCGGTAAAACTCCGAATCTAATCCTGATTTAAATAATCGACGTGATTTATATCTTTTCGTGCGTGGTGAAGCATGTCGCATGTTAAATCACGTCTTCTAATCATTTTCCCCAGTTTCAATTCCTGGTCAAAGAGGCCTCAGGTGTTGTGCCACGGTCGATGATAACCGGCACCAGGTCGGACGCCGTGGTCTGTACTCACCCGGCGTGTGCGAGGCGCTGGGGGAGGGAGGCGGTGACAAGGACGAAATTCCACTGGGCAGGGTGAGTAGCTTGCCGCTACTTAGCCGCTGCCGGTCGGCGCATCGCACTGGAACTGTCGGTGCCCCCCCCCCATCCTCCCCGCTCCTCGGGAGCGCCGTGTGTTGCTGCCGTCGGCTTCCCGCTGTACCCTCCATATCGGCTATGCTCTTGGCCACATAAGATATCTTCCCGTACGCCATTGGTGGGGCGGGGATGGCCGGTTGGTTAAGGTGTTGAGCTCTGGGTACCAAAGGTCCCGGGTTCAATACTCGCACCGCTCGGAACATTTCCCAATCCCGCGGCCCACCGGCAAAACAGTGTGGGCGGCGCCATTAGCCGTGATCGTGCATAAAGTGTGAAACGGCCAATAAACAAACACGTAAAGTATCATTCGATGCACACCAACCCCACTACCATGTTGGTGTGTTCAAAATCGATTCAAGCCATTACGCTCTCCATCGGGTTTGTACTGAGTCCACCCAAAATTGGCAAAATCCCAAACCCAAAATAAGAAGCAAAACCCAAAATCTACACTATCCTAACTTAGCCTAGCCTAGCCTAGCTTAGCTTAACCTAGCCTAACCTAAACTAACCTAACTAAACCTAACCAAACCTAAGCCGATTCGGCGCAACCCGTTCTCCCATCACATCGGTGTCGGTCACGTGCAGCACATTGACTCGATCGCACCGAAATTGTGCTCAATGGGTAGCCAACACTGTGGGCTTTCACGTAGTGTGACACATCCCTCATTCCCTGTGATGTGAGCCGAGCCGGACGCCAATATGAAGGCGGTCGCGTTATTCGTCGGGGTAAGTCGCAGCCCCATGTTAAACAGGAGTGGAGTTGTTGCTCGAATATGAGCGCATGGCACGCGCTACGCTTCGGCCACCCCTACAAATTGTACATTGCCAGATAGCCCATGTGACGGGCTATCAGTCCACCAAATTTGATAGCTCTAGTGTGCGGCGCTCTCGGCTTGGAGGTGCCCAACTCAAGACAGATGCACGCGCCTGGCGGTCGCACGGTACGGCGCACGCGACCGACGACCACAAAAACACGCAGTTCCCTATGGGGCGCGTGTTTTCACAATGTTTCACATTCGTGCGACCTGTGGTATATGCTGTGGCCCTGGCTAACTGATCTCGACATGACCCCAGTTGACAGCACGTGGCACGTGCCCACGTGACACGCGCAACCTGAAACTACCGCCATAGTCTCTTCCCTGTACCGACGCATCACGTGTGAAAATTTGAGCGAAATCCGCCCGGCCGTTTTGGCACAGCATGCGTCGAAGCGGCACACACACACACACACACACACACATACACACACACACACACACAGACAAACATTTCTCGACAACTGTAGAAAACCGACCGCCATGTATTAAATCTCCGATAGAGATTTCTCGTGACATAATCATTCTAAATCCCATCTACGATTTTGAACATTTGTTTGGGCACCCATCAGCTAAAAAGGGAAAATATGACTTTTTAAAAGGTCACGAGGTCAAACCAACGCTACGAAATCACGATGTCAAATGTTGACTTCGCAATTCCGCACTTATTTTTCTTGCCTTTGACATATCTTCCGCTTTCAAATGATACATAGGTTTGGTAAGCTCACTGCTACCATTAAAAAGATACAAAATTATGTTGAATAGGAACTTTCTTCGTGACCTCAAACTGTTCCTAATCTGTATATCGAGACCCCTTTGACCAAGAAAACAATATCAGAATAGTAATCTGGGCAGTAGATAACCCAGTACACCCGTTTCTACCCAAATCGGAGGGGGTGTTGTGAACGATTTGGTGCCTACCTTCGTGATTTGTCCTGAAATCGCCCAATAACAAGCTCCAGATTTGGTGCAATGGTGGATTATAACCGGCACCGGGCCGGGGGCGTGTTCGGCAATAGGGCCGGGGAGCGTGGTCGGCAATAACGCGCACAAGATGCCGTGCGATGCCGGATAATAACCGGCACCGGGCCGGGGGCGTGTTCGGCAATAACTGGTACGAGGGATATCTGTGGCGGCCACAGGCAGCGCCACCAGATGAACATTTTTCCGTGATACGCCGGGCAGCTTGAGAAATCGCACGCAATCTTCTCCGACGTTCAATATATTACCGCAGGTGATAATCAGGCCTTGGCTGGTGCACGAGGCACGCGTCCGCCCGCCGGGGCCGCTCGCGTACTGCACGCGTCCCATGAACGAGCGTTCCGGGCTCTCGCCTCAGCAACCGTGCCGTGACTTACGTCGTTTCTGTTCTCCGTTAGCGGTGGGTGCAAGGCAACGTGCGATCGCCCCTCTCCGTCTGAGGAATGTGAGCGAGTCGAGTCGACATTTCCGATGCGCTTTGCATTCGTACCATGCAGTGACCAAAGCATACACCAATGGCGTCGTGGCCGCGAGTCCAAACTTGGAGGCGGAAATGACATGCTTTCGTTTTGTCTTTGCATCATGGTGCTCTGGTATTCCACTGACCCAGTAATTGGTCTAATCACAGATGGGTAATTATCCTTCAATTTCCTTTCAGAGCCTAGTGCCCAATCAATGTACAAACATGCATCGTGTGCGTGCGTGCGTGCGTGTGCGGTAGATTGAATTATTCAGTAGGTTTTGGTGTATATGGATGTGTGATTACATGTAAATAGTACATGTATGTTCCCACATGAATACACAAAGGTGTATCAGGGAAGTTTATACGACCGACTGGGGCCAACAGCCGTGTCCCTCCCAACTGCCCCAGGCCCCTACGATTTTGCTCCACTGGAGGGCACCAAAGGTTCCCCTGACGAAGAGCGAAAAGCAAGTCCAGGTTTCCTTCCCCACTGAGTCCTAGATGCACCTATTACAAGTCAATCCACCCATCTGACAGACCATGCTGCCCTAACTTGAGAGGTCATGGTGCCATTCCGAAGACTTCGAATCCACCTTTGACGGCTCACTGTGCCCTTGTCGCAGCTCGGGTTGCCTATTAGACGGCTGGGACGAGACTGGGAAATATCAGAGATTCTCTTCATAGTCCAGAGTGCTTTTCAGCAAAGTGGAATGCCCCTGCTATTGCACCAAGTGCCATTGCTGGCGCTACAGTGTCCTTTGTAGGAAAGATCTTGCTCTTCAGGACTTATCAGACATTTCGCAGATGTCTAGGCAAAACGTCTTTTGGCAAGTGATAGCACTAGCAGACTTCAACATTGACGATAAACGCCGGGTGTATGTTCAATAGCTCTGTACCACACTTCTAAGAGCTTCAATCCAAACATCTCTTGACAGGCACCTCGAAAACCCAGCACTTATATTCGCGTAATGAATTAGTAATTAAATAGCGACAATTATACAGTTTCAATAGTGCAGCAGTTAGACCAAAATTAATACAATAATGTCTTTCAGCAACACACCGCTTCAATCGAGCTTGACACGACAATTCACTCGGCCAGCCCATATCATGACATACAACAATTCACTGGCCAACATACATCTCAATAGTCACATCTTGTTAGACAGCAGTGCATCTTAGCGCTCACGTCATATAATCACATCTTGTTAAACATCAGCCACACCTTCACATCTGCTCAGCCTCCGGTCATGCGTTCAAACATTCAATGCAATGATACATCAGCGTTCTCATACAATCCAACTTCCACGCTGACCGGTCTTCATTTACTCTATAACTTTCATCTTGAGCGACTACATCTCAACAGACAACCAGTAACTCTCGGTCAGGGTCCCACGTGCCTCAAGTACCGGAGTGGCAGGCAGGGCCGGCCGCCTGACCGGCCTGCTCCGCTGAGCGCCGTGTCACGACTCCTGCCCAGAGCCCTCAGCTCCGCGCCAGCTAAACTCGACAGCCAACGCCACGGTCACGTGACACACAGGGCTCGTGACGGTCTACGCCCCCATCCAGTGGGGGTTGCTCGCCCCCTGATATCATCACCAGAGCATGTGACTTCCGTGTTGCATTCCCGGGCATCAGCCCGAACAGCCATGAACTACCTGACTACCTAGAACACTGCTCGCACTCAGTGAACTCTCCTGCAACGGCGGGCGCGCCGTCCCTCGGAGACATCAGAGACATTCCACAGCGTCAGATCAGAGTCGTCTCTGGTAGCAACCAGAGCCTCGGCCGCTCGTGGGAATCCGCTGACCCGCATCAGACCGCGGAGTCGGGAGGGCTGTCCTCAGCATATCACTGGACATGTCGCCTGACACGAACAGGGACACTGCACCGCGGTGTCTGGTCTGGCGACACAGCGCCTGACATTATAGCAACACGGCAGCCAACCCACAGCAACTCACTGACAGTTGGTATCTGACATCCATAGACCCAAGCTATGGGGTGCCGTTCACTCAGCAGTCGAACACTATCACATTCGATATACCTTATACTCCTTATACTCACCTAATACACCTTATACTCATGCATAGACACATCTGATATCACATTCGATACATTCGACATTACACACACACTTGACATCATAGATGCACTGGCCTTACAGACGCACACCTCATATCACAAATACACATCCAACATCAGCCACGGGGTATGAAGTCAGTCATACCTGTCATGCGACTGTCATACCACTCATCTACACACACTGTCATCTCATCGTCATGTACACACACACCTGCCTGACTGTGGTTCTCAGAATAGACTCATTAATATGCATCACCCAAGACAACCACGCTCACATCACCCACTGACATTTCATCATCTGATGCCGGCGGCCGTGCATCGAGGTCACACCGTCAGACGGCGGCAGTACATCGAGGTCACACGCTGCAGCGCAATACCCATCCATCAGACCCGAGGTGCTGCGTGTAGGCCGGAAAGGGGAGGGGAACAATGCCGACGTAGGTATCTCGGCCCCGGGGTATGGTATCTGCCGGAACCCGTCGCGACGGGCGTACTGTGGGGGAGGCTAAATTTTTGAACATCAAGTGTCCCGAAAACCAACTCCGTTACACTTTCTCTGAAGTCTAAGTGCCCTCATCAGATGGCTTAACTACGACCTGAGCATGTTAAGCTGCCCTTAATCCAGTTCAGAGTGCCGTTCTGAAGCATTCCAATGTCCCTTTGATACCGCACTGCGCCCCTCGGGCAGCTCAAGTTACCTTTTGGGCGGCTGAGGCGGGGGTTGGGAATATCAGGGATACCCTTCACAAAAATGCCTTGAAGGCAAGTGGAATATCACTGCTTCTGTTCAAAGTTCCCCCTGCTGGCTTTACAGTGCCTCTTCGTAAGTCGAAATACAATCACATAACCATAGACACGCACTTTGAATGCTAAGTTCGCCTTAATCCAGCCCAGTGTCCTTCCTGTTGTCAAGTTCCTTAGAGTAAAAAAAGACCGCCAGAGGGGGTATTCACTAGTTATCAATCAGCGCCGACATTTCGTCAAAAAGATATTTCGATCACTGGACAGTAACTCTAGCTGGATAATTATGATATGCGACCCTCTTATTTTGATCGACAGCTTTCTGATTCTAAGAGGAAAATTTGTAAGGCACCTCCCCCACTAGTGAGCTACCGGCGACTGGGTTTTGTTGAAGATTCTTCCGGTCACTGAGGACTGGCGGTGCATGCGTGGGTGGAAGGTCATGAAAAAACCTTTTTTGCCTTTTGTAAAAAACCAAAGTTTTAAATATAAAGGGGGGGGGGAAAGGAAAGGTGGAAAAATTCCCTTCCCCTTTCCTCCTTTTTTCCAGGGGAATTCATTCCTTGTTTTTAAAATAAAAAAAAAAGGGATGGGTTTTTGAAAAAAAAAGAGAAAAAAAAAAAAAAATTTTTTAAAAAAAAAAAAAAAAAAATGTGTTTTTAAAAATAAAAAATAAAAAATAAAATTTTATTTTTATATCTCCCCCCCCTCCCCAAACAAAAAATAATTAAAAAAAAAAAAAAAAAAAAAAAAATTTTAAAATATCAAAATAAAAAAAAAACCCCCCCAAAACCCCCCCCCCCGCCTTATCCGGCCACACCCCAACAAACCAACCAAACCGGGGGAAAAAAAAAGGGGAGGAAAAAAAAACAAACAAGGGTTGGAAGAAAGGGAAAAACCAGCGCTCTAACCAACTGAGCTACCGGGGCGACCTTCACTGTGGATGCTACAAATCCCTGACTGAGCGAGGGATCTAGGATTTTGCTGTATGGGGGGGGCGTAACTTTTAGGGGGCGCCTACATGCTACCAGAGGGTGTCTTTTTGACCTTTGGAAGGGTCGTCACTAACTAACCGCATGACGCCGTAAATAATTACTGTGACGCTGTAGCGATTTCTCGGACGCCGGGGCCAGCTATGAGGGCGTTATGATGAACTACAGGAGTATAGTGGTGATTTACAGGGGCGGTATAATAACACAAAGAACGCCAATTGGAGTTGCAGGGCTGCTACATCATGGCAAAACAGATATCAAGAAGTATAATAGTGTTCTTGTGTAGGGGTGCCATATGGAAGGGCGTTCGAATCACTCCGGGCGACTTCGGCTCCCGTAATGCCCCTGCTCCATGGGCGCATTTCGGGTCTCAAATGGGGAGCGGAGGCTCGCCACCTTCGCTGCCCACAATGCTTGTATTTGTATTTGCGAGATTTAACAAACCGATTCCATAAAATGGATTAATATTTGGTTTGTGTCAGAATACAGTCAGATACATTTCACAAACATGAGCAAAAATGAAAGCGGCAATACAACAGGATACAGGTGAAAACCGAACACGTGCAGTCAATTTATAAGACGTTGTTCAGCATCGCGACGTACTCGCCCCGTGTCCGAGAAGCGGAAGTGGCCGGCGGCAGTAGGTTCCAGGCCGAGGCTGCCCGGAAGGAGAAGGTTCTACGTGACATGCTGAGGCGGAAAGGCGGTGGCTCCAGTGCCCCAGCCACTGTCGCACGAGTGGAGCGCCGGGAGACATCGGACCGCCGGCGGAACAGAGAACGGATCGCCTCGGGGGCTCGCGGATCATTCAGGGCTCTGAACACGGCGATGTTGTCGCGGTGGGTGATGAGGTCACTGACACTGCGCCAGCCCAGTGTTGCCACTGTCGGCAAGATATGATCACGACGACGAGCCCCTACGACGATCCTAGCACCGAAATTGATCGCCTTCTGCACTCGTCCAAGGTGACATTGGGCAGCCCCGCCCCATACAGTGAGGCAGTATAGGATGTATGGAAAGACGTGAGATTGAATTAGGAGTTTGCGTGCTTCGGGTGTGAGATGGTGACGGATATTGTGGAGACAGAACAAGGTGGAGTTGCACTTTTTGACAACGTGGGATATGTGCTCCTCCCAGGATAGGGTGCGGTCAATGATGACTCCCAGCATCTTCACGAATGGCGAGGGGGCTAGAACGTGACTGCCAATGTTGAGTTGGTAGGATGTGGCTTTTTTTAGGGATTGGGTCGTGCCGACAAGCAGTAGGGTAGTTTTAGTGGGTTTCATCTTCAAGGAGTTGGATGTGAAGTAAGACTGAATAGCAAGGATGGTGTTCTCCTGCCGGGATTTAAGAACGGGTAATTCATCATGATGTGCAGAGTCTAGCAGCTGGGTGTCGTCGGCATATGATACCAGACGTCCGTATGGAAGGTATGCTGGCAGGTCATTCATGAAGATGCTGAACAGCAAGGGACCAACCAGGGATCCCTGAGGAACACCATGGGATAGCGGAAGGGATAAAGAGCCGCCCCTCACCACCTGCCGCCGGTCAGTAAGGTAGCTGTCAAACCACCTCGGGTCGACGCCGTACCACTGCAGCTTCCGCAGGAGGATATCATGGTCAACGCTGTCGAATGCTTTGCTTAGGTCGATTGAGATGACCGAAGCGATGTGACCAGTGTCGACACGACGTGTGATCCACTCGACGGCGTCGACCAGGGCGTCCTCCGTCGAATGGCATTGCCTGTATGCATACTGGGAGGAGGAAAGAATGTGATTAGTGACTAGATAAGAGGACAGCTGGATACATACTACTTTTTCACATAACTTGGATAACACTGGCAAAATAGAGATTGGACGAAAGTTACTGGCGACATCGCGAGGCCCAGATTTGTGAAGTGGAACAACCGAAGCAGTTTTCCACGAGGTAGGGAACACGCAGGCGACAGAATTGCTAATGATGTGAAGTAGGTGAGGCCCGAGAACCGGAAAACAGTTGCGGAGAGCGTGCAGTGGTACGCCATCGACGCCAACCACTTTCGACGAAGACATCTCACATATGGCTCTGAATAGTTCGGGCAGGGTAACCGGGTGTAGCCGGAGGCCGGTGGTAGTCACACAAGGTGGTCGCGGAGGGATGAGTGGAACGCCGCGGTTGCCAGCAACGAGATCAGCGGCAATGCGTGGGCCCACGGAAGCAAAGTGACGATTAAATTCGTCCGCCACCGTCGCTGCCAGGCCCCTCACGGCCCCTCCCCTCCCCCGGCCGGTCGGAGCGCAAAGTCCCGGATGTGGCGCCAGAAATTGGCACGGTCTGTCAGCATTTGCGCACACACAAAGTCACGCCTGGCTTTTGCAAACGCACATTTCACACGGTTTCGCAGCCTCCGATAAACTACCAAGTAATAATCCGTGTGATAGCTACGCCAAGACTGAAAAGCCTGGTCACGGTCACGCATGGAGCTGCAGCAGGTACGGACTGTCACCTACCCACGGGCAACTTGCCCGGCGGGGGTGGACGGTCTTGAGGGGACAATACACGTTCACCGCCACATGCCACAAGTGCATGAACTCCTTTAGTTTCGCGTCCACCCCCGCTGCCCGGTACATACTGTTCCAGTCCGCCTGCAAGAAATGAAGGCACAAGGCGTCCCAGTTAATCTTGCGCCAGGGGCGATAGGTGAAGGACGCCCGGCGACACCGCAGCCCGCGGTAGGGCACGCGCACAATTATTGTCAGATGGTCAGCAATCGGTATGAGCGGCAGCTGAATGGCCGACTCAATATCCGGGACATTGGTGATGATATGGTCCGGCAGTGTTGCCGTCGGCCACAGATGGGTGAGCTGCCGGACAAGCTGAGAGAGGCCGAGATCCTGCAGCACCTGTCCGTAGCGACGAACACCGGGGCAGTCGGAACGAAGAAGGGTGATGTTCATATCGCCCAGGCAAAAGGTTGGCTTGCCGAGACTGATGGCGGCACGCAGCTGGTCTTGTAGCTCGTCCAGGCCGTCAGATACGGGCTCCGATGGCGGGCGGTAAACCACCCCCACAGTGACAGCACGGCGTCCCCCGCCACTCACAGACACCCACAGCGTCTCGCAGGACGAACCGGTACTTGATATAGGCAGCAGCTTCATATTGAATTTTTCCTTACATAGGATGGCGACGCCACCGCCTCGGGCTGCAGCAGCTGGACGGCCGCGGCCCGACTGGGCCGGACGGTCACGACGCACTAGTTTATAGCCTGGAAATACTAGGATTCTGTCGGACACGGCGGAAGAGAGCCAAGTTTCGGACAAGCACATAAGGTCTAGTTTGTGTTCTTGCAGAGTGCGAAGAACACAGTTCATTTTCGGCACTAATGACTGGACGTTAGCATGTCCAATCGCCAGGGTGCGCACCGGCTCAGGGCAGGTGGCAGCACGCAACGTATGCTGAGTCTGGCCGATGGTGAGGCGATACGGAATGACGAAAGAAGAAGGGAGTCTGTCGCGGAAACGCTGTTGATCCGTGACCCGGTTCATGCGATGTCGCCGCTGCTGAACACGACATCCGGCGCATATTTCTTGGCCGGCAGTCTCCTGTGCTACCACCGGTCCCGTGGACGGAGAGTGGAACGAGCAAGATGGGCGACACTCTACACGACGGGGGGCTTCCCCAGTGCCGGGAGTGGTATGCAGAGCAGCACTCCTTTGAGATGATAGTAATGCTCGTTGCAGGGCTCTCCTCTTCACCTGCTGTCCGCCCCGGCATCCTCGCCTCCTCAGCCGTCGTCGGCGTCCGACCGGGACGGATTCGGCGGGCCGGACCAAGCCAGCGGACGGCTCGGCAATGTTGACGTTAGCGCCGGCCGCGGCCGGGCTCGGCTGGCCCGGGTCGGCACTGACTTCCGGACCCGCAGACATCTGCGGCGGTTGTCCTAGGGGTATGCACCTGCTTTATGGGTGCATTTCGGGTGTCCCACGGGGGAGGGGGAGGCTCGCGCCCTTCGGTGCCCGTAGTGCCTGCTCCATGGGATAATTTCGGGTATCAAGGGGGAGGGACCATCTCCTTTGCCCTCCTCCACCCACATGGGTTAGGTCCCTGGGTACCCAATTGGTGAGGAGAAATCTGCCATCATCTCCTACCTGTTACATTGCGAGATGCCCTCCCATACACATAGGTTTACAAAGAAGGCTCATTGGGGTGGGGGTATGTGTAGAGTTTTAGTGTTAACAGGTGGTGCTTGAGCGCCGCGTAAGAGTGCCTGGGATCAGTGGCCTACCGAAGGGGGGGGCACAGGCAGCAATTGCCCCCTCCCCCTCTGAGACGTGGTGAGTCCCCATGAATTGCGATGCATTCTCGGCTCCCTTCATGGAATATCGACATTAATACGCTCTTATTCAGAGCAGCTTTATGACACTCTTGACCATCTTTCTGCATTCTCCAACACGTATTGATTTCCATTTCGCTTGCTTACTCGGCTTTCATATATCAGCCGAAAACGTCACCACAATATCGTATAATTAATGATGTGACAGACTCTGTGGAGGCTCCGCATTGTATCGACGCTACACTGGGCGACAGAGTGATAGACCGGTTTTTTTCCTGGTCGCCTGACTGAATGGAAGTGTCGGAACAATGCAATAAATTGAAAAGAACCCACCAACCAGGCGAAATCCATCAAGTACAACACATTCAGGAACATTCATTAATTTACACTGCTGCCTTCCACCTACCATTTTGAAGACGATGTGTGTGAGAGTTTCCCTTGCAGATACTTAGTCTGTGCCCACGTGACCAGCCAATGCACTTCGCTCTCGAAGCTTATTTTCTGAGCATATAAAAATACTATTTTCAATTCAACAGTAGCATAGTCCACTTTGAACACACCCATGCGCGTGCAAACACCCTCCTGCGAAAGCATAGCATATGCTCGCTGCAAGTCAGACATAAGTTTTCAGTGTATTTAGTTATAACCTGCACTACTGCTGACTGCGCTGGAACTGCCGGAAGCCTTCCAGAAACAAAGTAGATCGCTCCACCCGAATGGCCAGGTGAGAATGCATGAGCGAAATTTGCATTGTTTATGCTATGCCAATAAAGTTACTGGTTCTGGCAGTTCTGCCATGGTGCGTATCCCTTATTGTATATTTTATCGCCGCATTACGTGATCCAGAAGTGATATTGTTATTGCAATGCAAACATAGCTTCATGCATGCTTCTCGGACCATTTTTGTTAAACCCAGTCCCGTTTTTAACCCACGGTGCATGCAAAATTGCCGGTGGTTGCGATGAACTCACCGAATAGTAGGACCGAATAGTTGTGTAGAATGTGTCCGCGTAGTGCTTGTTTGGCGCAGCAGAATTACTGGCTGCATTGCTCTTGTTATTATCGCTTCATCACTGTTTGCATACTGATAATCGCTCCTGCAGCAGATTTGCCATTGTAGCAATCATGCGGACATCACTGTTCATGGCTGGAGAGGGGAGCAATCATATCAAAAACAAAGAACTATAGCAGAGGATGGGGTTCAGACCTCACACGTGATGTTCCATTTGTTGACATTGCAACATCTTGCACTTGGCAAGATTTTGTAAATGACATAAGACTTCGAGCTTGGAATCAATGCTGGTTTAAAACGCACCAGAATAACATTTTTCTAATCGTTTTTCATGACTTATTTGTCTTGCATATTTACCCATCAGAACAAAATCCGAAGATGTTGGGAAAAATAAACGTTTTGTATCCGGCTGAGTTCATTTAAACGAAACGTTCCACCCAGTAGGAAAATACAAATTGTTTAAAATAGAAAATTCAAAATGTTGGCAAAATGTTGGCAACTTATTAGACCAAATTATGCTTTGGTATGCAAACTCTGCTCGAGACGCTGACAGCTTGTTACTCTCTGCTCGAGACGATTGTTACGCTCACCGCTGTCGTTGGGTAGCTAACGACTTGTGGGTTTGCCATGCTCCGGGAGTTGCAATACTCGGATAGCGGTCCCGCTCTGTGCGCATGTGCTTCTCGGGAGGGCGGGGGAGAAAGCAAACAAAAGCTATGACCCTGCGACACACATGTGTGTGCGGACGATGTGCTTGACCTCATCTCTGCGGGGAAGTAAGCATACAAAAGAGTACTCGTATTGCAGGACAAGCCCATTCTCTCTCACTCTCTCTATCTCTCTCTCTCTCTCCCTCTCTCCCTCTCTCTCTCTCTCACTCTCTCTCTCTCTCTCTCTCTCTCTCTCTCTCTCTCTCTCTCTCTCTCTCTCTCTCTCTCTCTCTCTCTCTCTCTCTCTCTCTCTCTCTCTCTCTCTCTCTCTCTCTCTCTATCTCTTTCTCGTGAGTCGGATAGATGTTTGCACAGTCGGCTCTTCGCACTGGTATGAGTTGCATGGAAATAATGAGTTTTTCCCACCATAGACTTGCCCTGCCAGGCAAATAAGACATCGTTCCAACATTTCTTGCGATTTTTATAGACACACATAGCAAATTAATTGTGTTTGAACACTGACCTCAGGTGAGTTAGAAGTTAACCTTGACCGAACATTTAGGTCTCGTGTGGTACTTTGAGTCGTATGATTAAAATTCGATACTAATTATCTGATATAACTCAAAGTAAATTATGGCAATAAGGAATATCTATAACCATGTACACAGGTTTATCACACTGCGCGCACTTTGCCTTGATATGGCCCCAGGTCATTTGACGGAGGTTAACCAAATTGCATGTGAACTCTTCTGAATGCCACTGCACATATCCAAAGCTCAAGTAGTTCTCGTATTTTTAAATCAGAAAACAAATGAGCACAATGGGGAAAATCACTGAAAGTTGGCTGTGACCTGAGATCAATGACCTGATTTCAAACAAAGTGAACTGGAGATTTATCGATCAGCTTGGACCCGAATATCAAATTTCATATGAATATCTCTTCATTTACAGGGAAATATCGATTCCTCGATTTTTTTTGGAGGTGGTTCTCTCTGACCAGTTCTAGGCCATTGACCTCACCTAAATTGAGGTAGAAAGCCTAACACGAGACGCGCAAACGTTGAAGAAAAATGCATCCAAATTCTAGCGAACGTTTTCCCGTTTATTGCGGAAGCAAGTTTAGGGGTGGGAATTAATCACTCTATCCGCCCTCCTAGACGGGGCGGAAGACCTCTGTCCAATGTCCAACTCTCCATCAATGAATCAGGGAGGCCACCACTCATATTCCCGATGGTGTTGTTAAGTGCAATGCCGTGCTTATTCATTCATCATACTTCCACGGTCTCTGCTCCCTGATGTAACGGGGAAATGCCTTTTGGTTCTGCGACTAGATAAATCATGATAAATGAAATGAATAGATAAATCATAATCATGATTAAGTGCACCAGTGTTTAACAAATGGTTTATATCCGCATGACATATTTTCGCGTGCTGGTTCCAGTAGAGCGTGAAGCAGACCCATATCTTGCATCGATTTCCTTAACCCTCCCCGTCTTTCCGGTCATATCCTCACACCCCGTCTCGGGGGGGATGATACAACCCTCCCTCTAATCTCCAAACTAAGTGTCGCACGAAAACGAAAAAGATGTCATCGGAAAGCGCTCGATGAGTACGACCAGAAACGACCAACAACATTTTATCCCCCCAAAAAGTGACGTCACTAGGGGGCCTAGGTTTTTCACGACTTGCATCGTGCTTTTGGCTCTGGGGATTTCATTTTGGGGGAGATTTGAAAAACAAAATTATTTGGAATCAGAAGAGGAAGGTGAAATCGACCATGGCCCTAAAATGTTTGCCCACCCAAAAATCAAAATTTTAATTTTGTGAATTTTCAAACTTTTGAGTTTTAGGTTTTTCAATTTCAATTTTATTTTTCTAATGGGTAGAGCGGGCCGAAAAACGTTGTTCGAAGTCAACTTGCTTTCATTAAAAATGCTTACTTTAGGCAGAATCTTCTATTTCAGCCCTAATGGGCAAATATGCAAAACTAATGAGTAATCAAAAACGGAAAAATCCTCTGGTGCGTTTTGTTTCGTCCCTAAAAATAAGCAATCGCTGAAAGTTTCATTAAAGTATCTTTATCCGTTAAAGCGTGACGACTGGTTGAACTTTTCTGGAGGTGACCTCACTTGAACTTGACTAACTCGTTGACCCTAGATGACCTGACCTCAAAATTTTGACACAACATGCCAAATTGATGTGGGAAAAGGTATGCCAAATTTTGGCGCGCTGCCGCGCGCTGTTCTTTCCGTATCCGCAGAAAACCTTATGGGGCGGGGGCGTATATCAACCCCCCCGAAACGGCGCGGGTTAATAATCGCCATCGTCATTTTGCATCAAAGAACATCAGAGCTATATACTGTATGTGTCCTTTGTTGAAGCCCAAATAGTCATGTGAAATATGCAGGAAATATATGAAATTTTAGGGAAGCTTGAAGTCAAGCAGTCGGTTCTGCTTTGTTGGCATGGCTGGAGAAATCGGGGTTTCGGAGTTCCTTTCTCTAAACACAATGCGAACGCTCCTCCCGAAATCTATTGATAAGTTTCTATCAATGCTTGTGATATGCCAATCATTAAAACAAAAGACTGGTTATGCTCCCCAAGAAACCCTCTTACCTGATGTGGCGCGCCAAAGTCCTGGACGGGCGAGAACAGCTGGGATAGTGGAACAGACGAGGGTAAATCTGAGCTCGCCGTGTGAGTGGCGCAATGGCGACGGGTGATCCCTGGCCTGTGGAATCCGTATCAATACATTGTGTACCGATGTTCTCCCGCTAGTACACAGTGTGATAACTCAGGGAAACAACTGGCCAGAGACGCATTTCTCGACTATTTGTTGATGGCATATTTGTGGCGCTATTGCGTCAGCAAATGCTTGAAGCACACCAGGTCACAGCTTTTAGGATAAAAAAAAACAATATTTGATATAGTGACAAGTCCATGGACGTGGACAACATTACGTGCGGAAAAAACGATGCACATGTACACAAATGTTGTCGGAGTTTGACGACTCATAAAAGTAAGATACATTCTAGAAACCTGGGCGAGACCTAAGTGAGATATCAAGTGATAGCTGAGAACATTCTCAATGCGTTGACCAATTCAACAAGGCATATAACGATTCACAATTTGCTATTTTGTATCAAACAATAAGTCATTTCAATAGTCGTTCAACGATTAATACCTTCAAGCTCGAATAAGGTTTAAAAACGCACGACAGCGCACAACCAGAAACCAATCCCAATGAAATCAGGGATCTTTTGACTATATGTACCGTAAGTTTCAGCTGAACCTAGCTGTTCTAACACCGATAGTAGTCAATTGTATCCCGGCAGGCCTCGGTGAGGTGCGGTGGCCAACCCGGGCGGCACGGGGAAGCTCGAGCCGAACGCCGTGACGCGCCGGCTGGCGGGGTGTTCTGACCGGATAACCTGATCCAGCGGTCGCTATGCCAAAAAAAACTCCCCTAGCTGACGAGGCGACTGAGTCGAGATACGTCACGCACCGCGTTTCCCATGGCAGGGAAATTGTCCTTGCCTGTAAGGGTCGGGTGAGTGTGGTTGGATTTTGCGTGCAGTGGAGGTGCGCGTCAGCGGAGAGGAATTAGCGAACCAGTGCGAAAGCGTTTGGGCGTGACAACTATTATCCTCATGTGTTTAATTATAGTTTGCAGTTGGTTATGGAGAAGATCTCTGAGGGCTATCTCCCGAGTGAGTCCTCGATTGTGGACATGAAAAAGGCGACCGACTTGATCGCCAAGAACTTAAAGGAAAGCCGGTAAAATTTAAGCGAGCCCACGATAAATTCAGAAGTCAGTTTGCGACTTATCTTTCGGGAGACGAAGTGTTCTCCGTGTCCCTGAAGCGTGAGGACCACGTCGTGAGTGATGATGAAGCCAAGACCAGCTTTGATGACGAGGCCGTGAAGGGAGAGCGAGGGCGACCAGCTAGAATCCATCGGATCACGTCAAAATCTTCGCAATATTACCCCGATATGAGTGTGCTTTAGGGACGCCGTGATAGATGAGAGTCATTCGTGTAGGAACCTTGGGGTGACATTTGATCGCCACATGTCGTGGAATTCCCATGTAGCTGTTGTGGTCCGCAAGTGCACTAGATTCCTTCTGGCCCTGGGCCATCTGCGTCACCGATCTGCCAACCAGTACCCTTTTCACTACAGTCAATAGCCTAGTTATATCCAAATATCCGCTACTGCATATCTGTTTACGGGAACGGGTCGGCAGCAAACATCCACAGACTAGACAAGATCATTAACTTCGCCACTAGAGTCGTGTCAGGTCTACGGAAATTTGATCATATTTCTGATGCCCGTAACGAGTTGGGTCTCCTCACCGCAGCTGATCTGCATCTATTTAACAGCCTTACTTTGCTCCACAAGATCATTCTGACGGGTGAGCCAACGCACATTGCCGGTCAAATCACGGCAAACTCTACCCTGCGAAACCGTCATAAGCGTGCAGACGACCACCTGCACCTGCCAGCCATACACAGAGAGGCGGGCCGCAGGAGATTTCTCTACTCGTCTGTCTTCCACTATAACAAACTCCTAACTGAAACAAAAACATCGAGGCTGTCTAACTTCAAGAAACATGCACTAGCTTATCTCCACGAGCAACACTAGTCACACAAAAAAGCTTACAAAATGAATTTGTGTACACTATGAACTCACCTTTAAGCCATCGCTTTCCTATCACTTCTATAAACTACTCGTTTATAGCTCGTGTTGCAAACACGGTGTGTGTAGTGCATATAGTGATATGGGTATTGTATTATGCTGGTGTATGAATGTTTGTTGCGCATCTGCTCCCACTATTGACCACAAATCTATCCTTTCTTTGTAAATATCCGTGAGTATATACCCAGACTGTCCATAACAGCCACTGTACGTGGAGGGCATGTATCGGGAAACAAGTAAATAAATAAATAAATAAATAAATCCGAGATAAGTCTACTGAGGCCGACTTGCGTCACCGCAACAGACGGCACCAGTCTCAGAGTGGCGTACAAACTTCAACTCACCATGATTGCGGCAGGGTGTCGAAAGCACTGATCAACGCCGGCAGCAGCATGACATGCACCATCACACACCTCGTGCACACCTCGTCGGATGAATGACCTGTCTGCTGCCGCGGCTCGACCTGCCCGCGAGGGTACATGCCAGCTCGGTCTCTCAACTACGCATGCCTGGATTCGATGCCTTCGGTGGCTTCTCCGCATATCTTGCGGTCTGGAGGTCAAAGTGTGGGCGGTGTCTGGCGAAGAAAACAAAATATGTGTGAAGGAAAGGAAGAAGAAATTGCAGCGGCAGTTCCGGGAGAGACTGGGTTTTGTCGTGGATCAGCCACGTGCGGGTGGTTCGGGTACGTCTAACGACGGGAACACGGCTCGACGTGTCTTCACTCTTCATAGACCCAGATTCTATCTATATGTCATATATTATGTATATGTGTTGGCATAATTTCAGCCACGTAGGACAAGGAGATCTTAGATCTATTCTGCGTAGCAATTATTTGATCATATTTGCAGTGCAGATTGCTCGCATAGCAAATGCCAACTAATAATTACCCGATATGTGAGCGTCCATGGACTTCGCTTATGCCGTCATTATGATGTCACCAAGCATGGCCGGACGTCGATTTTTTTAAAACAAGGTACACTTGGTACTCATGTAGGTGTGTGTACAATTTCTGCTGTCTACCTCGATTGGTTCCCGAGATATTTCGCAGAGGCAAAATGAGGGGAACGGAATACTCCCTTCCCTCTAGCAGGTATGACCTCTGACATTTCTGGGTTAGGCAATCTTTAAGACAATAGAGCTACTCCATATGTTCTAAATTCGAACCTCTTTCGATTGAGACCAACATAGCCCCTGCAACTAGCATACTTTGTCCGCAATGATTTCTGGCCAGTTTTTCCCTCGAGATATCACACTGTGCGGTAGCCTGAGGACTCGGTGCCGGTACTTTGTGTATTAATGGTTTCCTGCCGGTGGGCTGAGAGCTCGATACCGGTGCACTGTGTACCGATGGTCTCCGCCTGGTACGCTGAGTGCTCGGTACGAGTACACTGCCTACCGATGGCTCCGATCGATAAGCGCGATCTGCAGACTCGGTACCGGTACTCTATGTACCGGTACTATATGTACCGGTACTTTATGTACCGGTACTTTATGTACCGGTACTCTATGTACCGGTAATATATGTACCGGTACTCTATGTACCGGTACTCAATGGACCAGTACTCTATGTACCGGTACTCTATGCACCGGCACCCTATGCATCGGTACCTTGTGTATCGGTACCCTATCTATGTACCGGTACCCTGTGCACCAGTACTCTGTGTACCGGTAGCGACGTTCGTGACCGAGTCCGTGATGCACTTCCTTGCTGCGGGTCATTAGCTAAAGAGCTGCATTGATTACTGGCCAGCCAGGAGGTGAGCACACCGAATCTGGTCGCGTGCCAATCGTGTGTGCCCATGGGCACCTCCCGATCGTGTGTGCCCATGGGCACCTCCCGATCGGCCGCCTCAGGGCGCCGGACAACCGACGCAGTTGATGTGTCCTACACCCCGGCAACAGCAACGACGCGGTTCATGTGCCTCAAGCCCCAGCAACGGCAACGACACCGCTTATGTGCCCCAAACCCCAGCAACAGCAACGACGGACATCTTAGTTTGTCGGTGCAGTCATTCGACATGTGGGCCATTTGATTCATCTACTTCATTACAGTAAATGCGCGCTGGTGATGTTGGAGCCTTTATACGTCTCTCCTTCCACAACTCAGTGGAAATACCAGTTGGTGTCTTATGTGAGTGATCACAGCATTGATGTAAGCGTTTGTGCTTTGACCGTGTTAGTCTTGATTTTGGCATTTGGCCGTTAAATACACCCGTTCAAATAGTATATAATACAAAGTGCTTCAACCCTGGCCGGTGCATGCAATTTTACCACGTTCTCTGGAGCATTGGCGCGACTCCCCTATAGTTTACAAACGGACATGATACCGAACCGGATCGGAACGGAACGGAACGGAACGGAACGGAACGGAACGGAACGGAACGATGGTGGATGCGCTGTTTCCAACAGCATCTCGCAATTGACTCACAATTTCTATGCTTCGGATTGCTCGCGGACTTCCGTGGTCAAGTCCAAATTACAATTGCCACACATATCGGCGTTTTCCAATTAAAGCTTGCTTTGCAGCCAATGCGTTCATGGTTTGCACCTAGAGGTTTACCAACGGGATCCCTTAGTCTGCTTGCCTCCTTTTCTGATTCCGCTTAGATGACAGTTGGAATGGCGAATTATCTGTTACACAAGTGTAGCTCGACACAAAATGGTGCAAAGGAAACCCTGAAACAGCTGCGGTATTCAGTTATCAAGTTATCTTACAAATGTATCAGTGATGTTGCCTTAGTATCTGTGTTAGTGCTTTGAAAGACAGCATCGACTTTAGAATTGAGTGGGTAAGCTGAGTATCACGTGTTCAGTCACACATCACGTGTTCAGTCACACATCACGTGTTCAGTCACACATCGCGTGTTCAGTCACACACCACGTGTTCAGTCACACATCACGTGTTCAGTCACACATCACGTGTTCAGTCACACGTCACGTGTTCAGTCACACATCACGTGTTCAGTCACACATCACGTGTTCAGTCACACATCCTGTTGTCACGTGTTCAGTCACACATCACGTGTTCAGTCACACATCACGTGTTCAGTCACACATCACGTGTTCAGTCACACATCACGTGTTCAGTCACACGTCACGTGTTCAGTCACACACCACGTGTTCAGTCACACACCACGTGTTCAGTCACACATCACGTGTTCAGTCACACATCACGTGTTCAGTCACACGTCACGTGTTCAGTCACACATCACGTGTTCAGTCACACATCACGTGTTCAGTCACACATCACGTGTTCAGTCACACGTCACGTGTTCAGTCACACATCACGTGTTCAGTCACACATCACGTGTTCAGTCACACACCACGTGTTCAGTCACACACCACGTGTTCAGTCACACATCACGTGTTCAGTCACACATCACGTGTTCAGTCACACATCACGTGTTCAGTCACACACCACGTGTTCAGTCACACATCACGTGTTCAGTCACACATCACGTGTTCAGTCACACGTCACGTGTTCAGTCACACACCACGTTTTCAGTCACACGTCACGTGTTCAGTCACACATCACGTGTTCAGTCACACATCACGTGTTCAGTCACACACCACGTGTTCAGTCACACACCACGTGTTCAGTCACACATCACGTGTTCAGTCACACACCACGTGTTCAGTCACACATCACGTGTTCAGTCACACATCACGTGTTCAGTCACACACCACGTGTTCAGTCACACATCACGTGTTCAGTCACACACCACGTGTTCAGTCACACACCACGTGTTCAGTCACACACCACGTGTTCAGTCACACACCACGTGTTCAGTCACACACCACGTGTTCAGTCACACATCACGTGTTCAGTCACACATCACGTGTTCAGTCACACATCACGTGTTCAGTCACACACCACGTGTTCAGTCACACACCACGTGTTCAGTCACACACCACGTGTTCAGTCACACACGCGTGTTCAGTCACACATCACGTGTTCAGTCACACACCACGTGTTCAGTCACACATCACGTGTTCAGTCACACATCACGTGTTCAGTCACACACCACGTGTTCAGTCACACATCACGTGTTCAGTCACACATCACGTGTTCACCGCGTTGCCTGCTGCCAAATTCAACTACGAATCCGATAATAGCAAGCATAATTCAACACAGTGTAACCATTGTCATCATCATCATTATCTTATGAAGAGCCGTAGATCTGAACTAGTCATATACATCGTGTGCCTCGCAGCCTTGCAGCTCAATTATGTTCAGAAAGATGTGATTGTATTACAGAAAACAGAAACCGCGGACAGTGGTATGTTTTTCCATTCCCTTTTCAGGAATACACCGACACAACTACACATAAATATAGGTATCCACAATTACAGTGAAAGTTTCAATAAGCTTGACGATGAATGCGAACATCAAACTCGAGAAGCTTGCTTGATGGTGACATGCACACATATTTTGTCTCACCTCGGAATGCCGACAGGCTTTTGAGACACGTGACCAGTCGCGTGCAGCTCACAACACACCGACACTCTCGTTAGACTGACGTGGAGCCATCTCCGTATGCTGTGGCAAAAGCACCAGTTCGCACCATTGTGCCTGGTGAAGCGTAAGCGACTTGCGAAGCATTCGTGGTGGGTGATGAAATAGTGGGCTGTATTGGCGGCGGAGGGTCAGATAAAATTGATGCAGTTTTCGATGGCATAGATAAATGTGGGCTTTTAGGTACCTTCACTTCATGCGGAGCGTGAGGTAGGGCCGCGCCTGGCACGACATTTCACAAATCTACACTGGCCAGGTGTTTCCCACGTCCCCACAGAGTAACCGCCATGGAGTATTATGTATAGATATGCTTGCGATTGAGCCTGCCAATGCAATAAATAGTGCAAATGTGCATTTTTGAAGCGGGCATCACACTTAGGAACAGCATGCGGCGGCACACAGCAACAATTCAGCGACGACAATCATCTCAACATCGATATCGACATTTACATCTCGACATTGATGTCGATATCGACATATCGGCATTGATATCGATATCGACATATCGGCATTGATATCGACATCGACATCGACATCGACATCGACATCGACATCGACATCGACATCGACATCGACATCGACATCGACATCGACATCGACATCGACATTGCCATCGCCATCGCCATCGCCATCTCGACATATCGACATCTCGACATATCGACATCGATTTAGACATGGATCTCGACATGGATCACGACATGTATCTCGACATGTATCACGACATGTATCACGACATGTATCTCGACATGTATCTCGACATGGATCTCGACATCTATCTCGACATCGATCTCAACATCTCGACATCTCGACATCGACACCTCGACACCTCGACATCGGCCGGATGCGCTTCTGTCCTTTATGTCACACCACCGCAGGCCAGCTCCGAGCGGAGAGCGGGTGCTCCGACACAGCCGAGGGCCCATTACGCCCGCACTCAGAGCCGAACACGAGTCACAGCGAGCGCAGCGTTGGCTTGGCTCGCACCTGAGCAGACCGACTAATTGTACGGCTTGTTCACACCGCCTCGGTTCTCAGCCTGCGGCGTTGAGCGTCAAGTCTCGGCATGACTACAACGCCCCTGAGTAATTAGCTCGACGTCGAGTTTTCAGCTGCTCGGCACCGGGACTAGACTCCTGATCTTCCCACCACTCACTCCCCATGCTGCACTGACATATTGCAGTGGACGCTGCAAAGAGCGCGCAGACCGCGGCTGCCACGCAATGCATCATTACACGGCGATACACAGTGGTGCAGACCGCGACTGTCACGCAATGCACCATCACACAGAGATACGGACCGTAACTGCTACACAATACATCATTACACAGCGATACAGACCGTCACTGTCACACAACACATCATGACACAGCGATTCACAGTGATGCAGACCGCGACTGCCACGCAATACCAAGACAATCTACCAAAAACTACGCTGGACGACTCATACAAACACTGGTGTTTTCGTATTTAACATACCGCCTTCCAGCATGGACCTCGTCCACACAGAAGTAGCAGTACTGAATTAAAAAGTAAACTTCGCCGCCCGCATATTGGCAAATAAACGCCAGCACGAACACGTAGCCGACGAACACAAGCAGCAAAAATGGACCACTTTCGACTCCATGGACAAACTCCGGGACAGTACCGTGATCCACGGGATCATACACCAGGGATATGTGTCCCACAATCTTAAAACCCTTGTCACACCCGGGTTAACATTTCCGAGCGCACCACGCGCATGTCCGCTGACAACCAACTCCAGGTGCACAGGTGCAGACCAGAGGCAACGGAGCGAATTGCTCCTGTCCGATCAACTTCCATGTGGAACAGCCTGAGTCTCGAGCTCCAGAACATACAAGATAAGCCTAGTTTTAAAAGTGTGTAAAGGAGACGCTAATGACTTGATTATTTACAACTGTGAATGTATTCTGACCATGCTTTATGCTTAAAGCTGCGATTCTGTACACATTTTACCACGTACTGTATGACTCTGTGGTGCAACAGCCCATATTGTTTTGGATACCACAACGAAATGCAATACAATGCATTTCGCTACACAATAGTGCATACTTCATTACACAACAACACACAGCAATGCAGACCGTGACTGCCACGCAATATACCATTACACAGCGATGCAGACTGTGACTGCCACGCAATACATCAGTACACAGCAATGCAGACCGCGACTGCCACGCAATATACCATCACACAGCGATGCAGACCGTGACTGCCACGCAATATACCATTACACAGCGATATACAGTGATGCAGACCGCGACTGCCACGCAATATACCATCACACAGCGATGCAGACCGTGACTGCCACGCAATATACCATTACACAGCGATATACAGTGATGCAGACCGCGACTGCCACGCAATATACCATTACACAGCGATACAGACTGTGACTGCCACGCAATATATCATTACACAGCAATGCAGACCGTGACTGCCACGCAATATACCATTACACAGCGATGCAGACCGCGACTGCCACGCAATATACCATTACACAGCGATGCAGACCGTGACTGTCACGCAATGTACCATTACACAGCGATGCAGACCGTGAGTTCCACGCAATTCACCATTACACAGCGATATACAATGATGCAGACCGTGATTGCCATGCAATACACCACTTCGCAGTGATAGGCGGCCTGGTCCTGACCGTCGCCGTCCAACCACTCACCGCCAGCGCGCGTCACAACACCGCCTCTTGGCTCCCGTCCGGAAGAGGGGGAGGGGGGGGGGACGCACCGGCAGCGGCGGCCGCCCGGGACCTGAGGGCTCAGACCAGGTCCCCGGGCCGCCGCACGCCCCAGGCGACGGCCGGCACGTGGGTGGCGAGGGGCCGGTGTCCGGCCAGCGGTGACGAGCGGCGGACCGACACGTCACGCCGTCTGCCGGGAGCACGGCGCGCACCGGGTCGGCGTCACTTCCGGGTGTCACGTGCCGCGTCGTCTCCGGGCGCCGCCCGGCGGCGATTGGTCACGTGACCAGCTGGGGCGGGCGGACTCGCCACTGCAGCAGGCGACGTTCACCTGTGCAGGAGGCGCGGTTGTCAAGTCGGCACGTGGCGATTATCCCACGAGTTCAAGCTGACAGATGGGCGAGCGAGAATCAACGATTGGAAGACTAAGCGCCGGATAATTTTGAAGACTCGTGCGGACCGATTCTTTAATCATTAGTGGGCTTGGAATCCGATGCTGGAAATTCATCGTTCACATCCGTCGCAAAGCTGGATGTCGTTTTCCAATCAGATAATTAAATGTTGAGCAATGACAAACGCTTTCCACAAACCACGAGTGGTATTTTTGGTACCTCATGTCATGGCCCTTGGTGTCCAGCGGCAGTGGTTGTCAGGCCACACATTTGCTGAAAATATGAGATATCGTAAACATTGCGAAGGTGGGACTCCTGTAAATACGAGTATGCCGCGCCTACATGGGCCGCAGGCCTCAACCCTCCTGGAATGTCGGCATTGATACAGAATGGTTAACAAATCGCCTGTGAACTAGGTTGTGTAGTCAGAAATGTTGACAATACATCAGTGTTCTGAGAACACTGAACCCTTCGCCCCCGCTCGTCCACGTGACAATCCTTCCCCCACATACGTCACAATGTAGCGAACATTCTCACGTCTGGTAATTAGCGTTCTGGTTATTCCAGGCATCATTGATTCTCTCTATGCAACTTTTTTGTGTGTGTATGATTTAATTATCCATCATATTCATCTATTAAATATCCATACAAGAAGAATGCACGTGCCTCATAGGCAGGCAAGAGTGATCTTCCCTGCCCATGTGACCTTAGTACGCTACGAATGGATGAGGAAGAAGTCTGGGGTAACACAAAAACGCGATAAGATGCACCACTTATCGCTCTTATTTTGTTTTGCAGAACCCACTGCCGTCTATTTACGAACCAAGAAGCGGCCCGCGCAGGTATGCTACCGTGTGAGTATGGCAGAGGCTACCTACCGTGTGAGTATGGCAGACGCTCACCTGGCAGTTCGGGCCGGGATGCTTTTGTCGCGCATTTGACCGTCACGCCTTTGGCCGTCACGCTTTTGACATCCTAATGCGCTTACTGTGTTGCGTCGTCTCAAGTGACGATACATTTCCTATATAGTCAGACCGGAAGTTTGAAGTTGAGTTTGAATTGTCTGCGCTGCGCGAAGGCTTGACGCGGGGAGGAGTTGTGTCGCATGTATTTACGGCCGTTAGCAGAGGCTCAGTTGCGGTTAGTTAGCAGGTTCCCTGCCGCCGCATATGGCGCCCAATCTGGATATGGCGCCACATATGGCGCCCAATCTGGATATGGCGCCGCATATGGCGCCCAATCTGGATATGGCGCCACATATGGCGCCCAATCTGGATATGGCGCCGCATATGGCGCCCAATCTGGATATGGCTCCGCGCATGGTGCAATATCTGGGTATGCCGCCGCGTATGGTGCCAGGTCTGGGTATGGCGCCGAGTATGGTGCCAAATCTGGATATGGCTTCGCGTGTGGTGGCCAGGATATAGCGCCCGATCCGGATATGGCACCGCGTATGGTTCCAGGTCTGGATATGGCTTCGCGTGTGGTGGCCAGGATATGGCGCCCGATCTGGATATGGCGCCGAGTATGGTGTCAGATCTGGATATGGCGCCGAGTATGGTACCAGATCTGGATATGGTACCGCGTATGGTGCCCAGGATATGGCGCCAGATCGAGTGCCGGCGACAGGGCAACCCCAGCCGAGCCGTCAGGCTTGCAGACAGTTTGGCCAAAGAACCATGCTGAAAGGAGCAAGCACCTGAGGATATGCAGGAATATTCTCCCGTTCATTTATGCATGTTTTTTACTGGAAGAGCTGCATCAGTATGCATTGATGCAAAATATCAACAAAGGGAGATATGATGATTTCCATGTCATCTTCTCGCTCGACCTAACCCTCAGATGATAATGGGAAGAGTTAGTCATTACCAAGGTCGGTTCATTGAATTAAGCTGTAAGTAAATCAAAACTGACTTAATTAAAACTAATTAAGCGCCTTTGCTTTGAGTTATCATGTATCATTTTAGAACCAACAAACGTACTTCAGCACCAGACACGATGGTGTCCCGGCAAGCCGGGGAAGTCCTACAACCAGATACTGTGGTGTCCCGGCAGGCCGGGGGAGTCCTACCACCAGACACTGTGGTGTCCCGGCAGGCCGGGGAGTCCTACCACCAGACACTGTGGTGTCCCGGCAGGCCGGGGGAGTCCTACCACCAGACACTGTGGTGTCCCGGCAGGACGGGGGAGTCCTACCACCAGACACTGTGGTGTCCCGGCAGGCCGGGGAAGTCCTACCACCAGACACTGTGGTGTCCCGACAGGACGGGGAAGTCCTACCACCAGACACTGTGGTGTCCCGGCAGGCCGGGGAGTCCTACCACCAGACACTGTGGTGTCCCGGCAGGCCGGGGGAGTCCTACCACCAGACACTGTGGTGTCCCGGCAGGACGGGGGAGTCCTACCACCAGACACTGTGGTGTCCCGGCAGGCCGGGGAAGTCCTACCACCAGACACTGTGGTGTCCCGACAGGACGGGGGAGTCCTACCACCAGACACTGTGGTGTCCCGGCAGGCCGGGGGAGTCCTACCACCAGACACTGTGGTGTCCCGGCAGGACGAGGGAGACCTACCACCAGACACTGTGGTGTCCCGGCAGGACGGGGGAGTCCTACCACCAGACACTGTGGTGTCCCGGCAGGCCGGGGGAGTCCTACCACCAGACACTGTGGTGTCCCGGCAGGCCGGGGGAGTCCTACCACCAGACACTGTGGTGTCCCGGCAGGCCGGGGAGTCCTACCACCAGACACTGTGGTGTCCCGGCAGGCCGGGGGAGTCCTACCACCAGACACTGTGGTGTCCCGGCAGGCCGGGGGAGTCCTACCACCAGACACTGTGGTGTCCCGCAGGCCGGGGGAGTCCTACCACCAGACACTGTGGTGTCCCGGCAGGCCGGGGAAGCCCTACCACCAGACACTGTGGTGTCCCGGCAGGCCGGGGAAGCCCTACCACCGGACACGACGATGGCGAGAAGCCGACCGAAACAGGCTCTGAGCTCGAAAATGGTCACCACCAATTCCCCCAGAAGCCAGCCTGAGCCGTGGCGAGCCGTCGTCTGCCAACTTTCCCGCCAGGCTTGGCAGCCCCATTCATTACATCAATGCCGGTCGGGCGCTGCGCTGGAGCGGTGCTTTGGACCCGTCTGGCGATGCATGGTAGCAGCTCTGCTCACCACACAGCAGCACACTGCCACGTAATAGCTACTCACTCCCTCTATCGCAGCAGTCAGACGCAACGTCTGGTAGCCACGCTGCGCCCCGCGAGGAGAGCACATGCCGAGGACGGCCAGCGGCGTCCCGGCAACGCAGGGGTCGACCAAGCACAAGCATCACGTCCGGGAAACTCAGATGTCACCCATGAAGCACGATTATCACGTCCGGGCAACGCAGTTGGCAACGAAGCACAAATATCATGTCCGGGCAACGCAGGTGGCAACCAAGCACACGCATCACGTCCGGGCAGCCCAGGTGACAACCAAGCACACGCATCACGTCCGGGAAACGCAGATGTCACCCATGAAGCACAATTATCACGTCCGGGCAACGCGGTTGGCAACGAAGCACAAGTATCACGTCCGGGCAACGCAGGCGACAACCAAGCACACGCATCAAGTCCGGGCAACGCAGTTGGCAACCAAGCACAAGTATCACGTCCGGGCAACGCAGGTAGCAACCAAGCACCACTATCACGTCCGGCAACGTAGGTGTCGACCAAGCACAAGCATCACGTCCGGGAAACGCATGGTGACAACCAAGCACAAGCGTCACGTCCGGGAAGCGCAGATGTCAATCAAGCACAGGGATTACAACAGCTCGTGATGCATGCACAGGGATGGATCTTTCCCCCAGTCTTCCTCACTCCGCCACCTGGAACAGCATGTGAAAGAAAAGGCGCGGCGGACTGAAACTAGATCTATTCGACCCGTGTGACCTTAATACGCACCGAGTGGGTGCGTATTAGCCTAGCTTATATAAGTCTGGGGTAACAAAACGCGATAAGGTGCACCACTTGTCGCTCTTATTTTATTTTTCAGAGCCCACCACTGCCTTCTGGTGGCCAGCATCTACATTCATCCTGGCCAGTATAATGACAAGGCTGAATGTCTGTGTGTGTTCGTGAGTGCGTAAGTGCGTGCATGCGCGCGTGGACAATATCTGCTCAATGGGTGGGGAGGCCGCAGGTGTGGGACGTGCTCTGAGCTTTTCAGACTCAACTTCGTGGTCACAACTGCCTGCGACCAGCACCATTCGTGCGAACCTGAGCAGGTGGAGAAGGTGGAGGTGCCAATGAGGTGCCAAGGTGGAAAAGGTGGAGGTGTCAATGCGACGACGTCGCCGAAAATTCATCTCGGGGTGATGGAATGTGCCAATTAATTATCAACTCATGGGCATAGCTATATATCTGTTCCTACAGTCAGGTAGAGTTATCAATTCAAATCCCTTTCCATGATTTTGTCTGGAAGATGAGGTGCTGAAACCGGGTGTCAGGGATCTTAGGGGCGATAAAGATGCTGATTCAGGAGCAGCACCAGGAACTGGTACAGAACCTGGAGGGGGGGGCTGTCTATCCAGTGTCCATTTAAATTTCACATCACTCCGGCGTTTCAAGGGTTTCTTAAGCCGAACAGGAAGGACCTATTTAAAGGGCGTCACCGAAGACTTGTCTCGGGCGAGTAGCGGCAGTGTCGATTCAGGGCCGGCTCCATAATTATGTGGCATGAGGGATGAGATGGCGGTCCACAGGCTCCTGACCAGGGGTTCTCTCGAGATGGTGGTGGCGGTCCTTCCACGTGCTGCGCCATACGAATAGATGGTGCCAAATTGGATACCTCACTTAGTTTAGTGTAAGACTCCCAAGAAATAGACCCATCGGTGAAAAGCAAAACCCATTGAAGACTCAACCGCTGAAATTAATGAAAGGTTAATGATGTATGTCTAGGCATATATATATATATATATATATATATATATATATATATATATATATATATATATATATATATATATATATATATTCGCATAGATCATTTTTGTTACGCATTGTCGATTGAACACAATCACGGAATGGGCATTTAATTCTTTCTTCTGCAGACTCTCTATCCGTCTTACAATACGTTGTATCACTCTACGTCAGTGGTGGGCGTTTCGATAACTTTTATCGATAACGATTATCGAAGTCGTTATCGACGATAACGTTCTTCAAATTTGCGGTTATCGATTATCGTTATCATGTCACGTTATCGAAGTCATGTCCCCGTATCTGCCAATCGATAACGATAACTTTTTCGATAACTTTTTCATTAAATACGGCGCCCGTTTTTAGCCGGTTTTTTGAAAACGGTTGAATATTTCTTAACCCATTATGGCCGATGGGGTACTACTACACTACTTACACTACTTACACTACTCAGTAACCCCTTCAAAGTAAGTTATATTATTCCTGTGTATGCAGATAATATCTTATTAAGTTATTTTATATGTTTTCAGTTCTAACACCTTTATACAAGTTCAATACAGGTATAAAACGCGTTCAAACGAACATAGGTGGCAGTGGGCACATGGTTTGTTTACTAAGCAGTAAGCACAGTAAGCAGTGATAAGATAGCGGACGGAGAGCAACGCTCACGTAAGAGGTGTGTATTAATTCCATGATAAATATTGTTTGAAATGGATATATTTAGTGCCACCCATGTATTAATTATCAGTTTAAGTATACATAATGGTATGCATTATTAGCTGAAAGTCATGAACCATAAAATTGCTCGTTTGAAAAGATTTTACAATAAGTTGTTAATGTGTATGTACTGTATGCGCCTACGTACATACGTAGTTTAACTAGTTTTAAAGTTGCTAGCCTGTAGTTATTTGTTTTACCTCAACTAGTCAGCTAGTAAACTACATACTTCAGGTTCTACTGCATCTATTTGAAGAGTTACGATGGCTCAAATGCGCTAGAAGTATAATTACGGGGCAGGTAAAGTGGGATTCCGAATTACCTCAACCAACTATCACAGTCTGTCCTACCGTCGTGCTCTTTCACCTCCCCGTCACAGAAAACGATTTAATTGGGTAGCCATGAGAGGGGTCCGTGTTAGGCGCACTTCGGTGGTTTACCCGTGACAGGTTGGCTGGTTATGGGGACTTATGGCTTTGCAAAGGTTTCAAAGCCATAATCAGACAACGCAACATAATGAGGTGAAAGCAATTGCTACGACAAGTGATAAATCACATGTACTGCGTAACCTCACAGTTAACCTCGTCCACTGTTTGTTTTCCAAGGAACGCCAACATGTCTCATCCAGAGGAACTCACTCAGGAGGCTGCCGCTGCCACTATGGAGGTGGACAACCCTGTAGCCCGGCCCCCAGTACGCAGAGCACCGCTTCGGTCACTTCGGCTGCTTCGATTCAATCGGTTTCGCCTGCCGACCACGAGCACCCCTGGCCGTGCCTGCGCCCCTTCTTCGGCGACATCTGCAACGTGATGTCGTACCACTTGACCGACGGCAGGGAGTCCATCAACGGCAAGGTCAAGTGCAAGCTAGGCTGCAACAAGCTGATAAGCTGCAACAGCCTCAGCACCGCCAACCTCAAGAGCCACGTGGAGCGGATGCATCCCTCCCACGCCACCCAGTTCAACGATACCTGCTAGGCCAACAGGAACACCAAGAGAGCGGCCCAGGGCAAATCCTTGTCCGGCAACTCCTCCATCGGCCCCACCCCCAAGAGGATGGTCCAGGCCAGCCTACTGCCTGCCTTTGCCAAGGCTGACCCCAAGTACGACAGCAAGGTAGCTCATAAGCTCTTCTTGAACTTCATCGTTCAGGAGATGCTACCCGCCAAGCTCGTCGATTCCCCAGCCTTGAGGAAGTGGGCCGCCTATCTCAATAAGGAGGTCCGCCTGCCTTCCAGGAGGACCTTCATGCGCCGCCTGAAGGACTGGCTGACGAGGGCAGGGCCAAGGCGATGGAGGTGCTCAGCGAGGCCGACCACGTCGCCACGACTGCCGACCTGTGGACGGCCCACAACAGGTCGTTCCTCGGCATGACGGCGCACTGGCTGGACGCCAACCTACAGAGGACGACCGCGGTTCTCCGCTGCAAGGAGCTCAACGTCAAGCACACCTTCGACGTTGTGGCTAGTACCATGTGGGACGTCCACTGCTCCTACAACATCGAGGGCAAGCTGGTCTGCACCACCACCGACAACGGCTCCAACTTTGTGTAGGCCTTCAAGGAGTACTTCACTGAGGTATGCACAAAAATAATTTATATTAATATTAATTTATGTTACGCTTTTTTAAATGTTCTAAAGTTGAACATAAGAATTTAATTTCAATTTGAACAGAAATAATCTTCATTCATTATTTCACTTTAATTCATTATTTCATTTGAATACTAACAGTTAATTTAATAATTTCATAATTTGTTACTTACAGCTCCCAGCCCTCCAGCGTGGGGACGACCCCGACGACGTCCCCGACGACGTCCCCGACACTGGTAAGCCCACCACGTTTGAGCCCGTCAATTTGAGGGACATCCTCCTGGGGGACAGCCTCCTGGAGGGCCCCGACAACGAGGAGGACGAGGAGATCAGGCTGCCCACCTATCGCCGATGTGCAGCCCACATCCTCAACCTGCTGGAAACGGCAGACACGGCCAATGTGCCCACCTGGTCTGCAGGGCCCAGGGCCGCCTTCACCAAGACGAAGGCCAAGGCCCATGCGTTGTGGAACGCCTACAACAGGCAGCCGGCCTTTGCCGCTGCCGCAATGACACCTTCGGCCGCAAGTTTGTCACGCCGACAGTGACGAGGTGGAACAGCCTATACGACTCCTTCGTACGCCTCGAGTCTGTGCTGGCTAACAAGTTGGTTGAGCTCAACACCATCTGCGCCCAGCACGACGTCCTGCAGCAGCCCGGCTTCACCAACCAGGATATGGAGGTTGCGCAGGAGTACATCCGCGTCATGAGGCCGGTGGCAGAGGGGCTCGACAAAATCCAGGGCGAGACCACGGCGTATATGTGCTCTCTCCTTCCCGTCCTCCTCGTCATCAAAACGAACCTCCTGAAGGAGAAAGCCAACAACCACACCCACGCCGACAACCTCGTGGATGCCCTGCTGGACGGTGTCGGGCGCAACACCGGCTTCGAGGCAAGGTTCGGCGACCTCTTACAGGACGAGGACCTCCTGATGACCACAGCCCTGCACCCGTGATTCAGGAAGCCCATCGTGAAGGCCATGAACCCCACCAAGGCCGACGCCATCAGGGGCCGATCATAAAGGAGGTGAGGGAGAAGCTGGATGATGCCGAGGAGTCCGGGAGCTGAGGGGAGGGCCCGAGCAAGGAGAGCCAGGAGGAGAACTTCTTTGGCGTCTTGGCCAACCTTTTGCCCGCTGAGCCCACCCCCACCCGCCGCACCGTCCACACCAGGGTGGCCAAGGAGCTCGACTCGTGGTCGTCCGGCGGGATGTCCAAGGGGGTCGCGGACGAGAGCCCACGCGCTACAGGGAGATGTTTATGGGCTTGTTCAGGCGCTACAACACGGCCATCCCCAGCTCAGCCGCGGTGGAGAGGGTGTTCTCGATGGGCTCAGACATCTTGAAGCCCAAGAGGTGCACCCTCACATCCATGAACTTTCAGAGGTTTGTGTTGCTGAAGGGTAACGCGCACCTGCTCCAGTTCGAGATCCCCGAGGAGAAGGAAGAAGATGTCCTTGCCTAGTTTGTGTATAGTTTTTTGTTTGTTTCGGTTATATTACTATATTAAAAAAATATACATTTATTACTGTTTAAGAGTTCATTTTTTTGGGTAAGCAACTAAGTAATAATGGTATTTTATGAAATAATGGGTTAAAATATTCTTTAGAAGCTAAAATAAGCATTATTTAAAGGTATTGTGCTTTTTTCGTTTAAACTGCTAAAAAAGTTATCGTTATCGTTATCGCGTTATCGAAGTCACGGATTTGGTTATCGAAAGTTATTGAGTTATCGTTATCGAAGTCACCGTCCTCGAAAAAGGTTATCGAGTTATCGTTATCGAAGTCGGGGACAAGTTATCGAGTACCCACCACTGCTCTACGTCTAGCAGAACTAGATAATATATACAAAATATTCCTTATATTTTAAACGTTTCATGTCACTACAAACAATTTTAAGACTAGGTCAACTTGGTCGCGGTCAAATGTTTGGAAAACAAGCAAATGTATTCACGTGGGATGCATGGCAAACTGTACTCACATTCTAGTTGGTTACAATGGCAAGGCGAAAACAAAAGCAAGAACAAATGGCACGGGTCATCGCCGTATCTCTCCCTACCGCCTGACGGTGAGCTGTGGGCCATCATATAGCAGCAATGTGCCTTGTGCCTTGGTCTGGCGGTTGATGAATGCTTCAATTTCCTTGGTATAATGAGATGGGGTCATCCCTGGGTGCGCCTCTTGCCAAAGCATGTATGTGTTGAAATGGACACCAGGCTCTGACGGCCAACAACATCCCCCACATATACTGCAGATACATAGACGACACCCTGGTCGTCATAACTGACACACCCGCCCTCCAGGACCTTCAGTCCCGCTTGCAAAGCGTGTCTGGGCTAACTATCACAATAGAGAAGACCGTAGATAACAAAGCGTGTAAAGAAAATATACGACCTTCAATATACCAGGAGGTGCTGAGTTGACATCAAAAGTAACGATAAAAGTTATACTTTATTACTCAACGTTTCGGCCAGGGGCCATCATCATGAGTGATGAAAAAAGCTCAAGCTTAAAAAATTGAAAAAAGCACGCGGGAAAAAAGCGTGCAAAAAGACACGTGGAATGCAGAAAAGCCTCCTCAGTGGTTCAGACACTCACAGAAACTCCAAACCAGAAACAAACTATGTCAAGAAGGAATCCTCTGAGGAAGCCCGAGCCGATGGTCCATATACATATCGATGCATACACTCACGCACATATATAGACATATGTCCAATATAACGCGTAATGCATACTATATATAAGTTATGTTTATGTAATTTTATGTGATATACCAAGACGTCATTTGCGTGTTTAGTTGCGGCCGTAGATTACGTATAATGCTACGTTTGGTTTCACCGACATAAAATGTTCCAAGACAGCGGTTGCACGTTATTTTGTAAACTACGTTTTTCCGTGTGCATCTACCTTTGAGCCCGTTGATACAGGTGTGGCACGTTCTCATACCAGCAGAGCATGGCGGCATTTCCAGGGCTCAGTGTCTGCACCACTGAGGAGGCTTTCTGCATTCCACGTGTCTTTTTGCACGTTTTTTCCCGCGTGCTTTTCTCAATTTATTAAGCTTGAGCTTTTTTTAATCACTCCTGACGATGGCCCCTGGCCGAAACGTTGAGTAATAAAGTATAACCTTTATCGTTACTGTTGATGTCAACTCAGCACCTATTTTCTATATATTTTCTTTACACGCAATGTCTAAAACCCAGGAGCATCTAAGAGCCATTTTTCGTTGTATTAAACGTAGATAACAAAATCAGTTTTCTAGACATTAGAATCGACACATCCTCAGGCACTGTCACGAACGTTTTCCTGAAACCACCGGCCACCGAAAAATGTCTTAGCGGCAAAAGTGAGTGTCTAGACAGGCACAAGGTCGCTGCCTGTCGTCTGTCAGATTCTAGTGTTAAATCAAATACGTAGATGCCTGGGCAAGAAGCACACCTAAAGGTGACCCCATTTAATTTTATCAGGGAGATTGACGCATCCATCAACCGCCAGACCAAGGTACAAGGCACATTGCTACTAGATGATGGCCCACAGCTCACAGTCAGGCGGTAGGGAGAGAGACGGCGATGTCCCGATGACATTTATTCTTGCTCTTGTTTTCGCTTTGTCATTGTAACTACCTAAAATGTGAGCACAGTATGCCATGTATCGCACGTGTATATATTTGCTCGTTTTCCAATCTTGTGACCGCGACAAATTTGATCTAGTCTTGAAAATGTCCGTCGGAGACTGGAACGTCGAAAATATAACGAATGTTGCACATGTATTCTCTAGTTTTGCTTATGAATATCGTACATGAACATACAAACGATGGAAAACGTATTGTAAATCGGATAGAGAGTCTGCAGAAGTAATAATGAAATGCCCGATCCAGATTGGTTTCAATCAACAATGCGTAAATAATTATCTGCTTCTAGGCTATGTGAATATATATATATATATATATATATATATATATATATATATATACGCATATGCAAATTCCCTTTCGATGATTTGCTTAGATGAGTTGCTGAATCCGGGTGTCATGGGTTTTTATGGGTGATAGGATGCTGTTTCAGGAATATCACCAGGAACTGGCACCGAAGCTGGAGGGGAGCTGTGGATGCAGTGAAATTCCAAATCACTCTGGAGTTTCAAGGGTTTCTTTTGCCGGACAGGAAGGACCGATTTAGAGGGCGTCACCGAAGACTTGTCTCGAGCAAGTAGCGGCAGTGTCGATTCAGAGCCGGTTCCATTTTGTGGCATGAGGGACGAGATGTCGGTTCACAGGCTCCTAACCAGGGGTTCTCTCGAGACGGTGGTGGCGGTCCTTCCACGTGTTACGCCATGCGAATAGATGGTGCCAAGTTTAATACATTACTTAATTTAGTGTAGGACTCCAAGAAATAGACCCATCGGTGATAAGTAGCCCATCACTGAAGGGTCAACCGCTGACATTAATGGATGGTTATGCATGTATGTCTATGCATATATATATATATATATATATATATATATATATATATATATATATATATATATATATATATATATATATATATATATATATATATATATAAACAAGGCATACACACTCCTGGCTGTCTATGGCACATCTTTAGCCGTATAATCGTGTATCAAAAGTGAGCTAGAATGTAGTATGGTGTCCTAGCTGTGGTGGTGCACGCTCAGTCCTCACTGTCTGCTAGCGATGTGCTGATAGATCACGGTCTCTTTTTTTCACTGTCCGCGGTCTGACTATGCACGCTGTTATCTCGAGCCTTGCCCTGACGCGACTGGCCCTGTCGGGGCGAACAGTCGGGAGTGGGTCGCGCGTCCGTGGTGCCATAACCAAAAACCACGGTCCGCGCTCCGCACATGCGACACACGCACAACACTATACATTTCGGAATCCTAACCCATGACGTTCCTACAGACATAATGTGTCTGAAAGGTGTGATGCTTTTTGCTAGCGTATCTGCTTTGTGCTATCTGTGTGACCTATGCGATTGGTTTAATTCATTTTTGAAGATTATCAATGTTGATTGAAACATCGAAAATATATGCATAACGTAATGAATCACGCAGTATATCAACTTATGAGTGACTTTATAACATTTTCCTCGTCTTCACAGTTGCTTCCTTTGGTAATCTTCGGCATATCTCCAACGAACAACGAAAAGTCATCCGAAAACTAGAAAATGTGCATAAAAAGAAGATAAACGCAGACAACGCTGAAGAAAAGGGGTGAACATAATTTTCGAAATGAGCCCGAGATTCGGCGACTGATGAAATTGGTATCTGCATCATGTCAGTTTCCCAAGCTGCATGTCCTAATTCTTGAGCAGCTGACCACAGGTAAGTCCGACATAGACGGGACTAGTAGCAGTGCGTGAGCCAAATTAGATTATACGCTACGGTATCCGAAACAGGGATCAACATTAGATAAAAAAAAGTCGAATGAATGCGTGCCGATTTTTATTTCCAATCCAATAAATCGAGCTCCACTTGACACATACCTGTTAGAAATGAACATAAATTATAATTCCAAAGTGACAGGAGATCAAACATACACGGGGAAAAATGTTGACCTTGGAAATAAAATGACGGGGTGTCAATTTGTATAACCTTTGCCGAAGTCAATCTGACTCTCCTCTGACACTACAATCAATGAAGTCACTTGACACCAGATAGTGTAATGAAAACATCTACAACTCCTGCCCGTATCGAAATTAGAGTCTAAATTGACGCTGAAAAGGGTGTCTTAATACGCCTTGGCTGTTCCATGTGTCGATATTGACGCTCCATCTGACGCCAAGATTGGGAAGATGAGAACGTCTCCCAACGCCAGATTCCGAGATCTTTTCGGCCATGAAAAATTACAAAATGTCTATGGCATATTTCCCATCAAAAGTCGCGCACTTCGTCAGCTTCACAAAGTGTGAACGTGGTCGCGTACGAAATCACATGACGTTTGGCCACCTTCAGGCACCTTCGACACCGCAAAAGCTGAATAAACGAAGTTTGTATCGCTCACTTGAGCACTCAGCCGGAGTCAAAAGTTTCTTATACACCACAGCTTATACACTCCGCAACTTATACACTCAGCAACGTATACACTCAGCAGCTTATACACTCAACAACTTATACACACAGCAACTTATACACTCAGCAACTTATACACTCAACAACCACAGCTGGCGCCTTCACACAGTGGTAGACCGCAAGTGCACTACCTATCATCATTCACAATAACACTTAGCTGATTCTGACACCGTGAATCAGTTCACGAAGGAAGTAGAAAATATCCGACTAATAGTAACATTCACGTCATTGTGGGGACGAACTGGTGAGTGTTGTGTTCTTCTATTACGCTGGTAGTGACACGGAGCATGCATCAGGTTGGCAGCCACATAATATCGGGCAGCAGGGGCTATCCTGTGGTGGTCGCCAAGTGAGAGCGAGAAGCAGGGGCATGATAAACTTGCGCCGATAACATCAGCTGCAGCTGGGATGCCTTCGTCACGGTTGCAATTTGACAAATATGGCGAACTAGGTAGCTGCCTAGATAGGTAGCTAGGCTTGTCAGACCAAGCATTATAACTAAGGAACGCACGCCGGAGGCAGGGATTGATGGTTCGCATGAAATCGCTTCCAAATTTCATCCAAGTCGCCACTCCTCTCTTGGCCTGTAGTCAGAATAATGTCCAGCTGCCGTTAACGGCTACGACCACTTGTATCTAAGCACCAACTGCCACCTCAATGTGCGCTGCACTGATCGTTTTCAAAACTGGTTTTGGGCCAATCGCGACTGTCAGTCAGAAGGTTTTGATTGGGACCAATAGGAGGAGTATAATTAACAGCAGCAACCAATCAGCGACTCACTCCGATAACTACGGTAATTCCCGGCAACGCCAACTGGCCTCACGCTGGATGACAGTCATTGAAACCAATTTAGTTCCAAAACTGAGGACTGACACCACATAATGGGGTTATATTGTCATATTAGAGTCGAATAACTCCTGCAGTTTTGAATCAGATTATCCGTCGATGAATGCTTATTTAACATCGCAAGGCGCGAAGAAAAAAAAAACGTTGGTTAGCCGAACGGCGAATGTCAGAAGCTGACTTTTGTTCGGAATATTACAGTAATTATCGGCTCAACTTTTCAGTATGCAGCTATGAATGTGGTTGGTTGTGGGGTGTAACTTGGTGAGAGTCAAATGACCAAAGTGACGAATAAATAGTACATGTTGCCAATTATATTCGTCTTCTATGTTTGCTGGTGGTCATAGTATTCACACGTATGAGGTTAGCATAACATTTAGTATCCAGGTAAATTGGTTCAAAGGCGTGATTTAGGAACATCCGCTATTTGCTTGCTTAACCTGATAGCGACATCAACCATGTGACGTCAGTCATGGTCCAAAAAGGCACTTGAGACTCACAAGATCCAGGGCTGCCGATTGCCGTCCCAACGGGACAAATATGTCGATTGGCTGCAGAGAGAAATTGGCAGGAAGGCTCGACTTGCGAACACTATTTATATTACTTTGTAATTCACCTGTGACGCTATCCTGGATTCACGGCAAACATTGCTATGCTCTCAGCTGGGCACGGCACAGGACAGCCAACCGCTGTTCGAATCAGCTCAGTCCGTCTATTGGCTGCTGATATCGATGGTGGGGGCGGGGGGAGGCGGTAGCCTCCAAGTTAATGGCGTTCGGCCAAAACCCCAGTGGATGCCGGGCTATAAGGCGATGCAATCTGACCTACCTGATGACCCCGCAATGATTGGATCGCGCCGCAGCCATGCCCGGCATGCATTATACCAGACAGAATATATCAACACTGCACGTCTTAAAATCCGAAGAAATTTGAGGGGCTCACTCAGACTGAAAAGGGAGAAAGAACGAGTTGTACAGTTGCAGGATAACTTGGGCTCCTTCGGTAGGATGTCTTGAGCAGTTGACGCTGCCCATGCAGCAGTACTAACTTCTGCAAGTCAGCATGACGCGCATGGTTGGTGCGGAAAGCATGTGCTTTGTGACACCTTGTGATCATTGCGATGCATGAAAATGCACGCAACATGCATGCAGCATGGAAAGCCTCCAGATATTCTATCGCTACTATGAAAGCAACAAACTGTTACATTGAAATGCTAGATTATCAGTTGTTTGTTGTTTATATTTATATCAGTTACACATATGTATATATGTATATATATATATATATATATAAATATATGTATATATATATATACATATATATATATATAACTATATTTATGTAACTATATATATATATATATATATATATATATATAGATATATATATCAGTTGTACCAGTTGCTACATAACATTCTGCTGGGAATTAATCTGCAGATAGTATGTTGATTTTAAATTCAAACTGTTGTGCTCAACATACTCCTTGTTGATGCAACAAGATGCGCTAAGTAGAAGAGCGTCAAGTTGTGCTAGTTATTATCCTATATTGCGCAGCCTTCGAGCGTTAGCTCGTTCCGCATTCTGAATGTTCCTTCTGTGGAGGATCAATGCTTAGATTGAAAGAACGGAGTTGTGATCCGGCTTCCCTTTCAACAAAAGTCTCTGGGGAAGTTTTTCACATAAAAGGAATACTTTAAATGCCTTTCAACTGCAGAAGATGAACTGTCGACTTCACGTGGTGTAAACAGCGGAGCTCTCGCCAACTTTGAGACCTCGCCTGTCCCAGTTTTCCTGGAATATCATACTGCACCGAATGGCGCAACAAGCGGAAACAGCGTGCACATTTCTCTCTTCAAACTGACATCTTCTATGTACGACTCTTTGCCTGCTCGGCAGTTCAGTCGGTCAGAGCACCGTCCTGTACTGGTCTCCCCTGTTCTGACACGACGCGCTTGCATAGCCTCCAGCTGGGAACGTCAATTGTCAACTGGCCCGATGAGACCGGGAATGCGGCAGCGGGAGGCCGTGCCGCCGTATTGACGGCACGTTAACCTCTCGGTCGAAATTATGCCATCGATCTGGTTTTCATGGCTCGAGTGGCAGGGCCAGGAATCACACGATAAGCTCTGCTTGACATAGGACCCTAATCAGTGTTGGAAATATGACCCTTTTTGGAACTTTGGTCATCTAAAGAATCATACACTCCAAAAAGTATCCACTCCTTACATTGCGAGATGCCACGAAGAGCCTCGCTTAACCAGCAATCCCAACTAGCTTACATAATCCAATAGTATTATTGGGCTGTGATGAAGCAGAGGGAGCAGCATGCTCCAAGGGCCTATAACATACGGTAACCTATCGCTGATAATAAGATCCCCTTCTAGTTCTGGTGCTCTTCATCTTGTCTAGCCACATTGTGTGCTTGCAACAGCAACTTGGCAACATCATTGAGAATACTGCGCATTTGTTATTTCAGGTGATCATGAGTGCTGCAATAACATTCCAAGAGGATGCAGGAATGGACAGAAAATGAGATGCAAACAAGACTGGAAGAGGCCCAGCTTGCTAGCATGTTCTACTGATGCAACAGATGCTGAAGTCTGGATCACTCTGCAGTCTGCATACAACATGAATGTCAATGTATGTGCTCCATGCAATGGTGCAGGTGGTGTGTAATTGTCTGGTGCAGTGCATGCCGGGCATGGCTGCGGCGCGAGCCAATCATTGCGGGGTCATCAGGTAAGGTCAGATTTCATCGCCGTATAGCCCGGCATTCACTGGGGTTTTGGCCGAATTGCAGCCATGCTTCCATGTGTACTTTCTCCATTTGTGAAAAATGCTGGCTGCATTAGTGCTTGGAAGAATGGAAGACCAAAGAAAGAACGATATAATTAGAGTAGCCCTTACACAACTGGAAAAACACAACAAAAAAACACTTCCTCATACTCTTTGTGGACACAAATCATGCTTTGCCATGACATAGGAACGCTCGGGAAGTCAGAGGGACAAAAAGCCAAATAATGGCGTTTAGTGGAGTTTGTGGGGAGTAATAGTGGGGTGCACCTAACAAGTTCCTGAAATATTTCATGTGAGTGCAAACAGTGCTGGTGAGTCCTGGTATGTGCGCACTGAAGATAACCAAACCCTTATTTCTGAAAAAAAGATATTGTCTTAAGAAAATGAATGATTTATTCCCAAAACAAAACAAAACAGCCAGAAAGGTTCGTCCATCCCAGCGCCATACAATTAGTTTGTTTGTATGTATATTTAGTGGTTCTCGACGCACTTTATGCACGATTGCGACTAATGGCCGCAATCGTGAATCGTCAATCGCGGCTAATGATCGCAAAATAAATTGCCACCCAAATTGTTTCGCCGGTGGACCGCGGGTTTGGGAAATGTCCCGAGTGGTGCGGGTGTTGAACCCGGGACCTTTGGTACCGTCACACATTAAGAAAACACTGATGAAAAACTATTCCTAGGTCACGGGTGTTGATTTCTGAAAATTATTGTTGTGGGGGCAAAGTGAATGGAATGGGCAGGCCAAAATGGAGTGGGGGCGCACTCCATAGTTCACTCCTATGCTAAAAGTTCAAATTATTGGGGAGGAAAAGCCAACAGTTAGGGGACACTTTCCCCCTCAAAAGTATATAATACAACAATACTTTCCTAGGGGCACCACTGGGTGCATGTGCAACCATAGAGGGATACGTATATATATATACATACCTCTGGAAAATGTAAGGAACCATAATTGTGCCATGGCTGTCCCTACTTCTCAACATCTGTATGCACTTACCTAGATTTGTGCTTTGATACCGGAGTTTACACCAACGGGAGGAATTCAATTTCAACAACTCTCAATTTCGCCTCATTTCCTACGTTGGCCGACACTCTACGAGATCAATTAGTAATCTCCTTGCCTGCTCCTTGAATTATCCGATTATATCCCATCACACAAGTCACACTTACGGCTTATCCAAACCAATAATTTCAAGGGCCGTGAAGATACTGATAGTAGTTAGGCAGGCAGTACCCACCAAGAGTGATGATGCCTACCACGAGCCTGCCTCCATCCGGCGGGAAACTCAGTGCTTCAAAGAAAAATCCTTCGTCAGGTGAAGGAAGCCACTACTCTCCGCTCGCCTAGTGAAGGAAACCACCATTTCTAGAATGGCCGGATCCGAACGGCGCTTCTTGGATTCGGTGGATTCGGGGCTCTCCAGCTGCAACTCCGGTCGAAGCTCTTTAAACCACTGGCAAGAAAGGCCATAAATAATGCATTTCTTTTTGTTTCCTTGAAGATTGAGATATTCTGCATCAATTGACATGGACAAAACTGTTCATTTTTTACATTCTGGACCAACCCCAAGCAATCGAAGTAAAAGATATGAGATGGATTTTACAAATGAAAATGACCTAAATTACTCCAAAACGTTGTTCAAATCTGATCAGATTTTGCAGCAAAATGGACCATGATATAACCAGAAATTTAGGTTGAAACCAGGTTGAACACCAATCATTTTCCATCAGGGGTATCGAGGTTTTGTAGTTCCTGAGTTGAAAAGCATAATTCTTGCTCATCAACAAGTTGTTTTTATTTTTAAATTTACAGTTTAAGGTAATTTTCCATTTCTTGGAATTACTTTTAACAACGCAATATTTGTGAACGTGATTAACATGATGTGAGTACTCATTTCCTCAGCAAATGCATACTTTTCAGTTAGCAGGCAAAACAACATCCAAAAATTGGATGGAGTTCGGTAATATATCATACAAAATAATGTTCAAATGGAGGAAAAGGGTGAGATGACCTACCCGAACCAAACATTCCATGCAAGAAAAACAATTAGTTATAAAACAAATTATCAAACAATTTTTTTCCTAAAAAATTTAACTTAAAAAACTTAACCTAACATATTCTAAGCTCGACTGATCTATTGTTGAAGAAGATCGTATTTTTATTTTATTTCACAAAACCAACTTGAAAACTTTTCCAACGTAAAAGACAAAAAACCTAACATAGCCTAACGAAACTAACCACTCTCTTTGCTTCATGAAGGCAAAATGTGTACAGATTGTTCTTTGGATACCTTACACTGCAATAATGCCTTTTATCATAGCAATATATCCACATACCACTTCTTGTCAATGACACATACTATTTATTACTGGACCAGCACCACGGCACAGATGACTGCAGACATTGTGAAGCTTCCATTGCCAGTGGATACTTTTTTTTCCTATGATTCAGCTTCAGGAGGCGTGACTAGGCTTTGTGGGATGGAACACCTTTAGTGTATGCTCCTTGAATGTTAAAACAAGACTTTTTATTCCTTAGTCTCAGTAAGATGTATGCACCCCATGCTTACCAGACATTATGAACTCCGTAATTGCATGCAATCAAGGATTATACACTCCAAATGCAAGAATGAGAAGGGAAATCCAACAATGACCTTTGATCCACAAAGCCAGGCCAGCAAGAATTAAGAGTTTAAAAAAAGTATTTGGTCCATGAGTCAGGCCACACGACTGATATAGGTCATATCATGCAGGTTAATCTCCAAAAATGTTTGGGCGTCATGACTTCTCAATTGGTGAACCAATTTACAGATACAGATACTGACCCATACAAGCAATCCACAATAAGCTTGAGAGTATTGCTGCCTCTAGTCAGCTATATAAAACATGGGATCATAGGTCGTCATTACAGCATAGACAGCAATAACCATCCACAAAAGCACACTGCAAGAAAACAGTAAAATGTGGAGAGATTCATCAGTCTGACACCCGGCCCAGGTGCGACAAACACGGTGACTGGCAGTTACTACAGCTCTGCAAGTGGTACGTCATACATAGACGGCGCCCGGTACCCGAATACGCCTCCCGGTATCGTGTACGGGACCGGTGACGTACCTAACCCATCTTAACGTCACGTGGTCCTGTCGAACGGACCGCTCGGTGGTCTCCGCCAGGGCTAAAAAACCTTTCGGTGGTCGCCGACGAAATTCAATTATGGGAAATTGGTCGCCGATCAGGAACGGGTCCAATGGGGAGTGGGGAGGAAGTGGCGGCCCTCCATCGGGATTGGATAACATCAAATTTCCAAAACGTGCTTTTTTTCGTTTGCTCCTTTTTGAAAATTTGTCTGCCTTCCAGCTTTTCATCGATTTTTTCCTCAGCAATAGGTGTCGCTTCACACCCTGAATAAATTGTGGTGCGCCAAAAGGAGTGTCCTGCCGATAGGAACTTCTAAATCCGTCACCGTCGCACGCAAGGAAGAGACTGAGAGACTGTCTGTAAACCATTTGTCATTGACTGTGGAGATGAGCAAAGTCGCTCGGAGACAGTGGGGGATGAACAAAATTTGCTCGAAGATAGCTAAGGATGACACAATCTGGAATTTGGCACATAAAGATGAAAAATCCCAAGCGATATTTGGCAATCTGACATCAATTGCTCGCAATCTTCCATCGTGTATATAAGAGATGAAATGTCGAGTCCCATATGAATACTTAGAACTCCGATTAACTGTTATCTACATCATGTTGCACACAAAACGACGAACGTTTATTCATTGCTGACAGGTACAGTACTTCTATACGTGGATGGTAGTAACTGAACCAACTAGGAGGCATAAGCCCCTTTGTTTAAGATCTTCTTAAGCACATTTCTCAGCTGGGTACATTTTGTGGAATAAACATGAAAACACGCTGATATGAATGGTATCCTGGTCCAAATGAATGTCGGTGGTGCATTTCTAAATAGCGTCCTTCAGGAAGAATGATTTTTGTAGACAATATAAGATCAGGCGCAACTGATATCAACATTTACACCACTGCCTATCAGTTTTATCCGCGGCAGTGGCCGCCTCATAGCCACTGCAGTGGCCGTCTCACAAGTGCGGCAGTGGTGACACCACAGCCGTCACAGTGGCCACCTCACAGGTGCGGCAGCGGTTTCCTCACAGCCATGACAGCGGCGACCTCACGGCCATGACAACGACCGCCTCACAGTCCTGACAACGGCCGCCTCACAGCCGTGCCAGCGGCCGCCTCACAGCCGTGCCAGCGGCCGCCTCACAGTCGCAGCGTGGCCGCCTCACATCCGTGACAGCGGCCGCCTCACAGCCATAGCAGAGGCCACCTCACAGCCGTGACAGCGGCCGCCTCACAGCACCAGCAGAGGCCACCTCACAGCCACAGCAGAGGTCGTCTCACAGCCGTGATAGCGGCCGCCTCACAGCCGTGACAGCGGCCGCCTCACAGGTACGGCAGTGGCCGCCTCCAATAGTCATCACAAGCATCACAAGTAGTCATTTCTACTTCACCATATCGCGAAAGACGAAAACTATGCTAAGCTCTAAAGATCCCTGGACGACTTGTGGTGGGAGATCACAGTTCCTTCCATCGCCCCCCCTCCTCCCCAATGCTTGTGAAGATAAAATTGTTCAAGCGAGGGTTTCTTTGCAGCACTCTGTATGTGATAGTCTGTGTGTGCCACGTCACGGGCCCACGGCAGGGGCGTTCCGCCGAACAATCAACTGATGTGAGACGTTTTGGTGGTCAGCACGTGGTTTATGCCAAACATGGCTATATCTGTGCTTGCCACACTTTCAACCATGCCCTCGGCGAGATAAGCCACAGATGCACCACCAGTGCCGACACTTGCACTGCGAGCGCAGCAGTTTCTTTAGGACGTGGTAAGCGGCGCGGACGGACTCTGGTGGCACGGTGTTGGGAGTCAACACGCTAATGTGCAGGCGAGACGCAGCTGCCAGTGCAGTGCCGACGACGCTCTAGGTCGGCGCTCCCGGATGGCGCGCAGGTCACTGACTATGCGGATGTCAATCTTGTTGGATCACTTCTTGATATTGTTGTACTTTGGAGCAGCCTAGCAAATCCATGCTCATAGTTCGGTTCTTGTAGTGCGCGGAGTCAGTATCAAGGTGAAGGCCGACATCCCCTTAGCTTGATAAAAGAGAAAAGGGTTTACACAAAACGCAATGCGTGCGGGGACTTTTATTAATAGGCGACGGTGGGGTAACTGAGATCAACGCTAATAATGCGAAGTTGAAGTGAAACATTTGGTCGGCCATAAGATATCAAGATATTGCGCCAACGATCCAAGTCTTGCACCATGTTATTGTCCCACTCAGTCGAACAGGGAAGGATATGCAATCGATAGTGATCAGAAAAGGGGTATATAGTTATACCACCAGATTAGTGACAGCTATGGTTGGAAAAATACGATATTCCTGTATTTGCGGCATCCAGAACATTATCCTCTTGAGGAAATCTTCCTCATTTTATCCCTTGGAGGCTCGATGGTGCTGTTAGACTATGAACTGCTCTGTGATGTGCTCAAGATTCACTGGAAAGTGTAGGGCGATATTCCGATGTCATTGACTGGAATAATAATATCCTCTCGCTGCATGACCTCTGCAGTTGATGCGCCCCTAAACCCCAATAGCAATATCCTCTCCATATTAAATTACCCATACATTTTCCCCTCCACATCCAGGATTACAAAATACAAATCCAACCGTGGTGACTGCTGACATGCAATCTGTCCAACCAGAATTGTAAAAATGTTTCTGTGCTGGATGTTTGTCATCCAGAACACTATCCTCCATGAAAAAGCATGGTCTTTTTGGCCACAAGATTGGAGATGTTTGATAATGACTGCAAACTTCCTCCTGTTGTATACATGCCCAAGCTGACTGGCCAAATACAAAAAGGAGTGTATGGTTCAAAAAGACAAAATTGTAACTTTGGAATGGAATGCCAAGCATTGTGCTCTCGAAATGCAACAGTACAAAACAAATTGAGCCATGTTCAACATTCCTTTCTTTGAAACTAAAGAATTCCACCTGAATTTTGTCATACAGCACCAAACATACTGCATATATGCAAATATGTTACAGCTGATGACAGCTCTATTGAAGGGATATGTAGTATCCAAATTTTACTCGTTTTCAGTTTTTGCCATATGTTGAACCAAGTTGAAAAATGCATATTATTCTGGACATATCTAGCATAGTTCCAGAAAAAAACAAAAATAATAGTGCATATCCAGGGATATTTGGCAAAAAGGATGCTTGAACCAAGCATCATTTTTTCAAGCATAACTCAATACATCTGGACATGTTCCATAATGTTTCTACAGTGCCCACAAATTCTGGCACAATTATTATAGTTTCAAATCTGACATAATAACATGCATGTATTCATTTTGCACTAAATTGGGATGCCAAAGACAGATATCCTCTCCAGAGTAGAAAAAGACCATCTGTCCTAGATATATCCTATTCTAGATATATGGATGAAGCCCATCAAAAGAAAGGTGCCAGCATTGTGCTGTAATATTCATGCATATTAGCATTGCAGCTTATTCTTTAACAAGGCATTGTAAATGGCTCATCAAATTTTTATATGGCAAGCTGGATGGCAAAGAAAAGCAAAGCATTAAGACCAATTATGAGCACCAGTTCTATATTTAAATATTCTTACATATATCTTTACCTAAACCTTTTCCACTTGCCATCTTCAGAACTTCAGTAATTTGCAGGTTGGACTGCATGCAAGACGTGCTAATCAGTAATCAGATGTTTTCATCTGTAAATCAGGTGTTAGGATAGGATATCCTAGGTTGTGGTTTTCAATTTAATTAACTAAAAAGTATCAGTTGATATTCTTGCCACAAATGGTGGTACATTTTTGACTTCAGGTATTTGTTAATTGTTGGATTTACTTCTCCAATGGTTTATTAACATGGTTAACATGATGTGGCCACTCATTTTCTCTGAAAATGATTACTTTTTCAATTGACAGGCAAAAGAACACCTGAAATGGGACTTTGAGTTGAGTAATGTTGGCATTTCAAGAAACCAAATTGTATTAAATTGCACTTTTTGGTACATTTTTAATTCCTGCAATTTATTTTTCCAAAGCAATGTTTATGTAGGTGGATAGCGTTGTGTGACCACTCATTTCCTCTGCAAATGCATATTTTTCGGTTGGCAGGCAAAATAACACCAAAAAACAGGCTGGAGTTTGATAACATAGCATAAAAATAATGTTCAAGAGTAAGCAAAAATGTAGCACAGCATAACCCTAAACTTGCATACAGGAAAATAAATTCCTAAAGAAATGGAAAATTTCCCATTTACTTCTGAAGACTTTTCAACTTAAAAACCTTACATTGCAGAGCCTAGTTAACTAGGTTAACAGATTAAATTAAACCTGTTTTAAAGAAGAGCACTTTTTGTGAACAAAATCTACAAAAAATGGGAAGTTTTTTCCAACTGAAGAGAAAAGCCTAGCCTAGCCTAACCTAACCAAACCTAACTCCATTTTTGCTTTGTGGGGTAAAATGTGTGTACAATTTGTCTCCTGGATACCTTGAAGTGCAATAATACACAAAATTGTGAGATCATGTTTTTGAACATGATTAAGACAAGCTCCTGTGTAGGTAGGTACCTAGGTATGTATGTAGGTGGATAGGTACCAAGGTAGGTACATTCCTAGGTAAAAGGATATGGTCATGTGTAGCATTGTCCAGAGTGTAAATGTTGGGAGGAATCTACATAATATGTCATATGGCATTTCAAGACATAAATATTGAAAAACCATGTTCCTTGATATCATTAAGATACTGTGGGATGTGGCCTACCTAGCCACTTATTACCAGCACAAGTGCATAGGCACTTTCCAGTTGGTATGCAATATAATACCAAAATATTGAGGTAGGTGCCTAGGTATGTATGTAGGTGGATAGGTACCTAGGTAGGTACATTCCTAGGTAAAAGGATATGGCCATGTGTAGCATTGTCCAGTGTAAATGTTGGGAGGAATCTACATAATATGTCATATGGCATTTCGAGACATAAATATTGTAAAAACATGTTCCTTGATATGATTAAGATGCTGTGGGATGTGGCCTACCTAGCCACTTATTACCAGCACAAGTGCATAGGCACTTTTCAGTTGGTATGCAATATAATACCAAAATATTGGTATTTGAGTGGGGTAGCAGTGAATAATTTTTTTTAAATGAAGAATTTTTAATGCCTTAGACCTGATGTGTCACTGCAGGCTTAGCATTCTGGCCTAGGCATTTTCTTTCTTAATAGAATATAGCAGAGCTAACCGTTCTTTCTTCGGGACAAGAGAAACCGAAGTTCTTCCGCACAAATAAAGAGCAAAAAAATGTGTGGTATTTTGAATGGGAATGAATGGTCCCATTGTCTTAACGCTGACCGTAACGATCGCACGATGGGTCCGTACTACCCACCGTAACGACAGCACGCACGGTCTGTACCTGCATAGTAGCGAGCGTACGTATGAACGGTCTATCTACCGTTCTGCAGTGGAACGTGCATACTTTCTGTCGTACGGGCGGTGCAGGCTGGGGTGGAGTGGAGGCTGATTGTGACCTCATTTGACCCTGAAGGCATTGACCTGGGGTCATGAAATGTATACTGCAGCGAGCTCACCACAGCTGTAATTCTGCCAAATTGTGTGCTTCTAGTTTCACTCATGCTCCTCATGTTTGTTCTTGGTGTGCTTGTGGATGTTCTGCTCGGCTCCTGAACACGAACATCCTTTGTGGCCACAAAACGCCTCCCCTTATTATTATTTTTCCGGCTTGCATCCTTCCCCTGTCATTTTAACCTTTTGCTGGTTTTCATCTTTTACAAATAGTCCACGTCTGGATATCTAACTTCGCACCTACCTCATAAATGGCAATATTAATTCAGGCAGTTCAGCAATCAATTCACAAAAACATGACATTAATCCACCACCACGGTTTGGCACAATTGCCCATACACCAATTTTCGAACGAACGACTGAACAAGTCACGAAGAGTTGCCTGATTTCAAATTCCATATTTATAACTAGATTTCTAGGCGACGACCACAACCATTTGGTCTCCGTCCCGACGGCGCTTTTGGCGACCACGGTATGCCATTGGTTTAGCATTGTGGTTGTCTGAAAAGTGCCGTCCTGTGCCGACGGGAGATTCTAGTATAAACGTGGTAAGCGAGAGGTACGGGATATTTGGTAGAATTAGCGGTACGGTCCTAGTATACTTTTCATCTGGAAAAAGATCAGTGCTGCTAAATACAAATTACTGATACATCGACGAATTATGTCCTTCGTGACTAAAATCTTGACGGACGTATCAAAACAAAATTCTGGTTTTGGTCGCCACTGAAGCCTGGTAAGCCAGCATCTGGTCGCCGACGCTATCGCTAGGACGGCGCTTATTTTGAGCCCTGGTCTCCGCCACAGTGAGGGAAACCGGCCATCAGTGAGTCAAGTTATCCCTGATGCCGCTGTGTTTGCGCTAAGCCAGGGTGACCTGTGCTTCCAATCAATTTCACAAGGTGTCGCTCGTGCAAGAGAGGCGAGAGAGAGAGAGAGAGAGAGAGAGAGAGAGAGAGAGAGAGAGAGAGAGAGAGAGAGAGAGAGAGAGAGAGAGAGTATATATATATATATATATATATATATATATATATATATATATATATATATATATATATATATATATATATATATATATATATATATATATATATATATATATATATATATATATATATATATATATATATATATATATATATATATATATATATATATATATATATATATATATATATATATATATATATATATATATATATATATATATATATATATATATATATATATATATATATATATATATATATATATATATTGGGGGGGGGGGGGGGGAGAGAGAGAGAGAGAGAGAGAGAGAGAGAGAGAGAGAGAGAGAGAGAGAGAGAGAGAGAGAGAGAGAGAGAGAGAGAGAGAGAGAGAGAGAGAGAGAGAGAGAGAGAGAGAGAGAGAGAGAGAGAGAGAGAGAGAGGCGTACCGAGTGTCGCACGTGCGAGAGAGGCCAGGACTCTTCCGATGTTAGCTAGAACGTTTTACATTTCAGTCTTTTTGCCACTTAGGAAAATTTGATCCAACGCGATGATTACTGTGCCTCGGCGAACAGACTGAGAGCATTGGCGAAAAAGCAGTAGATAAATGGAACGAGAGCTGAGCCGTTCGGTATAGCTGGTACCCGGGCAGCTCCATTAGTCGTCGGCTCGGTACAGCTGGAACCCGGGCAGCTCCATTAGTCATCTCGGTACATCTGGTACCGGTACAGCTTCATTGGTCGGCTCGGTACAGCTGGTACCCGGGTGGCTCCATTGGTCGGCTCGATACAGCTGGTACCCGGACAGTTTCATTAGTCGTCTCGGTACAGCTGGTACCCGGGCGGTTCCCTTGGTCGGCTCGGTACAGCTGGCATAGGCTGGTTTGTAGACTGGTACAGCTGGTTTTGGCTTCGAACTTCGCACTTTCCACATGCCACGCGGATACTGGAGCCGGATGTGGCCGGTTGACGCCGATCCCACTGCCGGACGCCTCTGCTCTACCGACACTGGGCTGCAGGCGCGCGCCCCGGGCGTCTGGTCCGGCGAGAGGCCGCCGGAGCTCGCTGATTGGCTGCCCGGGGCGGCGGACCCCGAGCCCTGCACGTAATCAGCTTGTGATCGGCCAGGGACATAGTAAGGTCTCTCGGTCCGACACAGGCCGAGCACTGGGAGCGGTCCGGCGGCGGGCGAACTGCCGGCGGCGGGCGAGCTGCCGGCGGCGGGCGAGCTGCCGACGGTGGGCGAACTGCCGGCGGCGGGCGAACTGCCGACGGTGGGCGAACTGCCGGCGGCGGGCGAACTGCCGGCGGCGGGCGAGCTGCCGACGGTGGGCGAACTGCCGGCGGCGGGCGAACTGCCGGCAGCGGGCGAACTGCCGACGTGACCATCTAGTTCACGACGACGAGCAGCACGACAAGCCGGCAGAGGTCACTCCAGGTCGAGGCACGCCACATGAGGCGCATGACGAAGATGGTGTGGATGGCAAAAAGTCAGCAGACGCCCACACTGCTGCAGTTGGCGATGGGTCCAACTCACTGGCGATGACTCTCGAGCCAGTCGACCGCCGACATCGGGATCGATGAATGACAGGTGCAGATGAAGGCCAGCTTTTGGAACGGCCGCTTGTCTTCTGAGCGTGCAATCTTGATACAATTGTGTAAACCTGGCGGTGTCATTGCTTCATTTCGCCTGGGGAAGTCCAATCCTGTTTTAGGCCAGTTGCTTTCATCTTCAAAACATTTAACATCAGTTTGAGCAGATCTATGAAGGTTTTAGATTAAAATACCCGCTCACGTATCTGGATGTAATTTCATGCCATTATCTAACTAGAAAATCCTGTTACTATCAGGTCACGACCCAGGTTATGGGCGAGGATCCTGGAGCAAAAACGCTGTTGTGAATAACAGCGATTTAATCTGCCCCAGAGTAAATAGGGGCGCTAAATTCGACCAAGTTTTAAAAAAAGAGTTGGGATATCGACAAAGGCCTAAGAAAGGCCATTGAAGGCCACCGAAGGTTGCCGACCCCAGACTCCTGCATTTGAGGGACACCAGCCGCCAAAAACCTTTCGGTGGCCGTCAACAACCCGCTTACATCCTTCCCAAGAGGAAGGCTTGATCAAGCGTTCGTCTACACGAACCATAGCTGTATGCGTGGTGCCACAATAGGATTGCGAAGTTGCATTGTGAAAGGGGCTTAGACGTGACGTTCGTTACTTGCTAGCGTCGTTAGTGGCCACACGGGGGTGCGCTGGCGTGATTTTCGCACCGCGTGACCCCCGGTGACAGGCGGAGACTGCCGAGCTTGCGACCACACAGGGGTGCGCTTCCGTGATATTCGTGCCCCGTGCGGGGCGCACGATGAAAGGCGGAGACTGTCGAGCTTGTCGTGACCACGCCTGCCCTGATGTGCGTGTGTGTGTGACTCGGGCCGGGACGCCTGCGGACGGGACTGGGTGACGTCCACAGGCGGCGGACGGCCGCCTCCCCCCCCCCCCCGGCCGCGGTCGTCGGCGAGTCTGCCACTGAGCCGCTCGGGCCCGACGTCGGCCGGGCTCCGTCCAGCTGCGCGGTCAGGTCGTGTCGCAGGAGAAGCTGGCCGACGCCGACCGGCCGGACGTGATGTCAGGTCGGCGTCCCGACCCCGTCTCGGCGTGATGTCACGAGTTCTGGCTGGGTCCAGCTGCGCCGCCAGACCAGACCGACAGGGGAAGCTGGCCGACGCTGACCGGCCGGACGTGATGTCAGGTCGGCGTCCCGACCCCGTCTCGGCGTGATGTCACGAGTTCTGGCTGGGTCCAGCTGCGCCGCCAGACCAGACCGACAGGGGAAGCTGGCCGACGCTGACCCGCGGCCCGTTCAGCTGCCCCACTTTAAGTGATTCGCATGGCTGTTGTTGCTGCTGAGTAGTCGATGGAGCCGATCCCGCCTCGCCGCCGCCGCCGCCGCCGCCGCCGCCGTCGCGGCGGCCGGTCAACATTCTGATGGAGTCGCCGTGCATTAAGAGCCAGTATGCCCGGAATGCCAAAACCGAGCGGGAGGCCTTCGATGAGCTGTTTTCGGAGTACAACAACAGAATCACCCATGCAATGCATCACCCAATAATCCATGCAACGTGTCAGCGGAAACGTGATGCACTCCGTACCAGCGGCAAGACGGCGACAACAGAAGAGATGAACAAAAACAAAAAACAAATCGGTTCATCTGCTTCGCCGATCCGCATCGTCGTCGGACATCCCGCCGGGACCGTTTAGTTTAATTAATTGGGTGGCTCACGACGCACTGTATGCACAATCACGGCTAATGGCGCCGCCCACACTGCTTCGCCGGTGGGCCGCGGGATTGGGAAATGTCCCGAGCGGTGCGACCCGGGACCTTCCCAGAGATCAACACCTTAACTACTCGGCCATCCCCGCCTCCCCCTACCCCCGCCTCATCCTCCCCCCCCCCACCCCCACGACGCCGCCGGGAGAGAATGTTCATCGGCCAAAACATGCTCCATGGCACTACCATGGTACAATATGTTTAATGCCACGACAACGCTGGGAACAGCGCCGGGACTTGGACGGAGCGTGCAGCCGGCCCCCACTACGCACGCGACGAGTCGGTGTCGGCACCCAGCAGCTGACGGTCGCCACCCCTGACGTCATGGACATGGCCCATGACGACATGGCACTTGTGAGGAGCGCGGCCCGTTTCTGCCCGCCAGCCGCTCGACGCCGTCGACGCCAACCGGCCGCGGAGCTGCACCTCGAGCAGCTCCGCACCCAGACCTGCACCCCTAGCAGCTCTGCACCCAGACCTGCACCCAGAGCAGCTCCGCACCCAGAGCGGTTCTGCACCCAGATCTGCACCCCGAGCAGTTCTGCACCAAGATCTGCACCCCGAGCGGCTCTGCACCAAGATCTGAACCCCGAGCGGCTCTGCACCCAGACCCGCACCCAGAGCAGCTTTGCACCCAGATCTGCACCCCGAGCGGCTCTGCACCCAGACCCGTACCCCGAGCAGTTCCGCACATAGACCTGACCCCGAGCGGCTGCGCACCCAGATCTGCACCCCGAGCGACGTCTGGCCGCGAGCGTGACGTCCGAGCCCGAGCGACGTCTGGCGTCAATCTCCGGTGTCGGCGCCCGATCCGAGTATGCCGGAACAGCCTACCAGTCGGATGGCCAGTATACGCCTGTCGTATGCACTTATGTCCGGACGATAGGTCCCACGCAGGTGAATATTATGTCGTGCTATCTACATTCGCATTACATATCCCGCATTGCTCGCGTCGCTCATACAAATTTTCCTTTTGAATTCCCACACAATCATCCCTCCACGGCGCGAATTCATTGCAAACATTACCCACAAATATGATAATCATTGGGAACTGATGGGACACGATTATTGCGTTGCAGGAACTGCACGTCCATCACGCGGGAGGACGAACTGTGGCCCGCACTCAGTCCGTCTGTGGGCGGATTGCTCCGCGCCCACCGCGCTCTGCTTCTCAGGTAGCTGGCACAGGTCGACAGCCAAGCCAGCAGCCTCGCCACAACGCCACGGACCTCGCCTTCTACCGCCCCAGGGCAAGCCAGCAGCACAGGTCATGTCGACACTACATCCGCTGGCTCTGGGGGCCGCCAGCGCCGGCACCGTCGGAGTTGGTGCTGTGATGTAACAGCACCGGCTCCACCCCCGCCCCTCCCTCCGAAGGTGGTGGCAGGTGGTACCGATGGAACCGATGGAACCGGTGGTACCGGTGGTACCGGTGGTACCGATGGAACCGGCCGGCCAGATCAGCGATAACCGCGGCCGCCGCCTTGAACGAGGGGCTTGGAATGCGCTGGACGGCCTTATTCTCTTCCCTTAGACACCAGACTGCTTAGATCAGTGTGACGCCATAAGTTGAGAACCACTCATCCAAAACTTGGCGTTGGTCGCCCGATTGTTTTCTGACATCATCTAGTAGCGTTTTGAGAGTTCGCATTATTAGTATCCAGTAACGTTTTGAAACTTTGCTGTCCAAAATCAAGGTGACAGACCTGTCACCTTGATCGTCGCATGCTTAATTTGACCTACAATGTCTTTTTTTCTTGTGGTTGTGTGGACGCGGTGCTTGTGATGCAGGCGTCGCCACTGCTGGGTCTTTGGCGTCCTTGGGGTCTTGAAGTCCTTGGGGTCCTTGGGGTCCTTGGTGTCCGGACCCAACCTGCATCTTTCTTTAACCGGATATTTGTTTTCGTGCCCCGTGGTTGAGCCCCGCCTGCAACTGAAGGCGGTAAAGCACTTGACTACTCCGCCTTGACACCGATCGATATTGGTGTTGTCAGGAACTCTATCGAATATGAAAATCGCGGCACTCCAGGCCAGGCCGATTTGGGTCAAAGGTCCCGACACGGGGTGTTGCTGGGATGGCACCGATGGCACGCCCGGTGTGCTCCACTTACCCTCCTGGTTTCTAAGCTCTTGGATTTTGGAAGGACGGTCCAACTCTAGCTCTCATCCCTCCCTTCCTACCGAGAAGAGATGAGTGAATGCCACCCCAAGCGGTTTTCTTGCATCCAACGAAAAGAGGCGGGCCACACGCGCCGCCTCTTGTCATAATGTCGTGTCGCTCCTGGTGGATCTTTTACGGAGCACGAAATTGGTCACTTCACCCCCGATCACCGAACCATCTTGCGAGCTGTGACGAAACATATGATGAAATTCCTGAGCGCATGTTTGCCTCCTTTGTTCCCCTACATCATTGTTTTCCCAGTTGTATTGTGGTTATGCTCTGGATTAGCATTCGGCGACCGTATTGCTCTGAGGAACCTGGAATACATTGTTGGAACTTTTTACCAGCTATCATAAGCCACATTTGAATCAGCCTACGACGGTTGGGTCAGATTCAGTCCGTTTGCCATCGCAGTTCGAGGGTCAGCGTGACCACCCGACCCGGGTGCGTTCTGATAATTATAAGCAGTTCAAGATATCGCCGTAACATTTGGTAGGGTCTTTTTACTGATGAGCGCATCTTGCGAAACAAAATGAGGTTGGAATCTATTTCGGTCGCGGAGCCAGAGCAAAACAAGTTCGGATCTCGGCCTTATCTCAATACTCGGTCAATTGTTGTGGACATACATGCAATTTGTCAATGTTTAGACTTCGATGGATTGAAAATAGACTACGAATGGATTGCACAAGAAATAGCCAACGGTCAAGGTCAAGGTCAAGGTCGTGCATACAAAAATGATCAAAGACAAACGCAATACATACTAAAAAGTAAGACCTGGTGGGTTCACCGGGTCAATATTTGATTTCGACTACGCAACAATTTGGATATGCACATTTTGATGAGGACCTTGCCCCATATAATCAATAATCAATATGTTTGAAACACTGGAACATGCTTAACGGGAAATTACGCTCTAATAGTGTTCTAGGTTTCAAGTTAATACGATGTCAAGTTTCGGATATGAAGCCTGAGACATTCGGGGATGAAGGATATTCAAGCGCACCTGCGGCAAACATACGAACCACGTGAAGCATGGCATGGATAAAAAGAATGTGAAAATTGTCAGATCAGGGTTTGCAAGGCATGCCGACCATATTCCCTATATGAACGTGATCATGATGTTTTGCCTTTGCTTTCCATTTCCTTCGATTTGTTTCGTTTGTATATACAAAATTCGCAAGCACGCGCGCAATTTTTATTTGCGCTGAAGTCACAAGTTATCTTTCCCTTAGCACAATGTGTTCCACAATCGCATTAACTTCCACAGTTCATCACATATTTCTTCGCACTGAACTATGAGTGTGGTGACCTTGACCTTTGTGCTAGTTATGGAACTATACTTAATATTCGTTTTGCACGTCACTGATATTGAAGCATGAAATCATACTTACATTGAAGCATTCAGCGTCATAGATAGTATCAAAACAACGGCCATGACCGGGCGATTGACATACACTCAATGGATGTATTTGACTTCGTCTTGAAGTAAACCAAAGGGAGTAGGGAAGCATATGTCAAATAGATATAACAGTTCAAGGATGGTATTACGCAACCTTGCTAACCGAATCTCTTACCTAGTCTAAAACAAAAGTTAGTAGGAGTCAAGCCCTGACCACTGAACAATAAGCTCAGCCACTGAGCAATGAATCAGACACTGAGCAATGGATCAGACACTGAGCAATGAATCAGACACTGATCAATGGATCAGCCACTGAGCAATGAATCAGACACTGAGCAATGGATCAGACACTGAGCAATGTATCTGACACTGGGCAATGGATCAGACACTGAGCAATGGATCAGACACTGAGCAATGAATCAGACACTGAGCAATGGATCAGCCACTGAGCAATGGATCAGACACTGAGCAATGGATCAGGCACTGAGCAATTGATTAGACACTGAGCAATGGATCAGCCACTGAGCAATGAATCAGACACTGAGCAATGGATCAGACACTGAGCAATGGATCAGACACTGGGAAATGGATCAGATACTGAGCAATGGATCAGACACTGAGCAATGAATCAGACACTGAGCAATGGATCAACCACTGAGCAATGGATCAGACACTGAGCAATGGATCAGACACTGAGCAATGGATCAGACACTGAGCAATGGATCAGCCACTGGAATCAGACACTGATCAGTGATCAGACACTGATCAGTGATCAGACACTGAGCAATGGATCAGCCACTGAGCAATGGATCAGCCACTGAGCAATGAATCAGACACTGAGCAATGGATCAGACACTGAGCAATGGATCAGACACTGAGCAATGGATCAGACACTGAGCAATGGATCAGCCACTGAGCAATGGATAAGACACTGAGCAATGGATCAGACACTGAGCAATGAATCAGACACTGACAATGAATCAATGAATGGGGATTCAGCACGTCGAAGGTAGGAATTTCGGCCGCGCTGCTAAAGCTAGCCGTGAACTTGGAGGAGGAGATGAGCTAGTAATGGATTTACATGCAGCCCAGCCACATTCTGGTGCTGAATTTACTCCTTCATTTCAGACGCATTCGACCCGAATACAGTTTCCAATACCCAACGTTTCGGGACATTTGACATTTGGTCTGCCCTAGAGAGTCACTGGTCTACTTATATTGCACATTAATCGCGTAATTGGATTGCACACGTGACGCACGACGAGATGGTATTCGTTCATATGGGAAGGCTGCTGCCTTACGCGCAATATCTGGGTGTTAACGCCTTTTCCGCGAAATACCAAAAGCTTCCCGACTGCGCGTGCCACATGTCCTATCATTACAAACTTGCCATACCTGTATAATATTATTATATTTAAATAATGCTATGATACCTGTATATATTATTATATATATATTATACATCTAATTTATAATTATACTGGTATAATTATAATACCTGGCAAGTAATACTTGGAAATATTATTATACTCTATCGAATTAAAAAAAAACATAGGATTCAGGTTATACCACAGTTAATTCGCTTTTTCAAAGACGGTAGCGAACATTGAGAGTTTCCATTTCCAAACTGCTTGGTTACACTTTGTCCCGAAGTAATATACAAATTGGCAATGACATTTATACAAGATATGCAAAGCAGATTCATAGAAAGGTACTGAAAGCTTAGTGTCTATGCGTCTACTTATTCGGCCGCCATTCTGGAAGAAATCCTGAGGGGAATCGGACTCTCGGGAGCTCCCCTCCCCTCGCGATACCAGCGAATGCTGATCTGGTTTTAGTAATTGTTCCAAATCTGCTGAAACCAACTTGCATTTTTGGCTTCATTTCATTTGCAAGTTGCGCTTTTGAAAGCTGCATATTGTGGATATGGTTCAGCTATTGACCAACATCATTGATCAACTGCTGTTTTCAAGAGTTAGCGTGCCAGATACATCACACACATTTGAGGACCATCAAATCATCATTATCATCATCATCATCAGATTATCAAATTATTGAATGAATATGACGCATTTGCTGGCTGAAATGGTTAACCGGGCCTCACAAGTTGCGCTGATGATTATGATCATTAGTTTTTTCATGCTAGCATTCTTAGTTTGTATTCTACGATTCACTGACATACCGATTGAAATGCCGGTGTATATCCCAAAGAACGGTCAAATTGGCCGACGGTCCAGACCGGCTTTTCCGACCTGGCTTCGGTGCTTACATTTGCCACCTCTGGGCGAAACAACCACACTGGCAATATGGCTTCTGTCGGAATTGTGTGGGACCAACCAATTAATCAGCTTGACACATGGGCAATCTGTGCGTACGCGGTAAAGCGCGTACACACGTGCAGATGTATTCGCTTGTTGTAATCGAGCCATACAGTTAACGTTCGTCGGCTCGACCGTCGGCACCTGTGATGAGCGTCATGTCGCTTGCCGCAGCCATATCACGTCTCCACCTAAGTATTGCCGTTGTCGACGCCTGACACGCGGATGTTATGTGCGGATCGGATATTCATACCAAAATATAATACTTAATATGCAGTCCGGGTTGTTTCCGGAATAACCGACCCGTGTCGTTGCTACATGCCGTGCCGAGGGGTTCACAGGTGCGCGATTTGGGAGTGAAAGCACTGGGCCGGTCGCCAAGTCGTGTCGAGAGTTTCATGAATTTGTGTTCGATGTCGGGCATGATAATCGAATAATTTCCATCGACACATGCAGGTACAAGTACGCATGTGGAACAAATGGGATGACACAACCATCTGTTACCCGTTCGCCGACCATTTTCGAGAAGTTCCGCCTGTGTTCTCTGGCTTTGCAGAACATTTTGATGTGTTGACAAACACGAAAGACATGATGAGTTTCTATCATATAGTGCCGATAGCCATGTTCGCACTTAATTGATTGATATCCGAAAGCTTTTGGTGCCATAAGATAGCCAAGCGAAGCGGCTATATGATTACCGAATATGATGAACTTTTTAATTATGCACCTAACTTTCGAGCAAATCACGGGCTTGTGTCAACAAACATCACAGGACCAGGGTATGGTTCAGTCTTAAAACTAATTTTGATATCCAGAAAATATTGGCAGTGTTAAAGGGCCAACTAGATACATCATTATGTGGCAGTAATGATGTACATCATCATTAATGAATGTTTCTACTGTGGCTTTAACTTCTGAGAAAATAATCGGTTTATGCTGGCAAATGCAACAAAATTAGGTTCCATAATGTAGTGCCTAAGTCAGCATCTAATTTGCATGGTGTTCCGATGTTTGTGGTATTATGCGGTAGCCAAATAACTATTGCATAACCCAATACCACGTCTTTTTCCGATTCACCCTATCTTAATCCACAGGCAAACATTACATTAAGAGAACATCGCGATCAGCTACCGTAGTTACCAAAAGTGCCACTGGTGGCGCTAATTGTCCTGCTGATCGCCGCTCCGTTGACCCTTATGGGACTAACGACTACCCACTCACGAGCCTGGTGGGTGTATCGATTTTTGGACATTCTGGATGAACAAACTCCGCGGATGCGACGCCATTGGACACGCAACTCCATACGACGCTTACATGTCACAAAGTAGCGTAGCACAAGGTTATTTATATTTTCGTTTGTTCCTCAGTTAGGCTTTGTAATTTTGTCCACTACTCTCCAATACAATGTGACCATGGTCTCTGACATCGCAAATACTGTGTTTCGCCTTTTGCAGGCGTTGCAGTTGTGTCACCTCCTCACAGATGCTGACATGCCCTATGCTTACTGTATAGAGCAGCTGTGTGAGCTACATTTAATATATACACCAGCTGTAGGCGCTAATTTTCATTAAAAATGCATTGACACTCAACTTCTGCATATATCTCGATGCCATCATCAAGCACTTCATATGTCTTCCCCGACGAGTTTCGGAGCCGTGTCTCTATGTCGCCGTTCCTAATTGATCAAGAGGTTTAGCTATGTATGGACATCCATGTGCAAAACTGTGCAGTGTACAGAAATCATACTCAAACACCCATGATCTTGTCTGACTTGATTCGTCATACCTTCGGATGTATTTGCTACAATATGTGTTTTTAAGCAAAAAGAGTGTGTTCTTACGCTTAGCGAAGTACCTTGGGATATAGGTATCACTCACCTGACATGTACGTACCCTTCACCTGATCGTACCCGTCACCTGACGTGTACGCATCCTTTACCTGATCGTCCCGGCACCTGACGGTATGTCTAGAGTCTTGCAAGAGCTGCAGTGGCATTCTTCGCTCTCGTTAGTTATGTAATTGGCCGATCCATTCCTTTCGCAAGCCTAGTGCAATGGAACGCCTCATTTCGTACAAGAGTAAGCTATGCTGTCTCGCGTCTCCCAAATCATAGACTGAGTTAGCCATCCTTTGATAAAATAAATATGTACTGTGCCCTCTCCCTGCGACATTTTGCAACACCGTGGGTCACCTCACAGATTCTGCAGCCGGTGTGCACTCAGGAATTTCCTAAGGGGTCGGCTGGGGTGGGCAAAGATCCATGATTTTTTCATTGTTAAGCGGTCAGGGGGCTGGAGTTCGTATGCTTGGTTTTAATGTACCTTGCGGAACTAGTGAAATAGGGTTGGCTTTAAATTTAAGGGCGGAGTCTGGACCCAAAGCATAGGGCTGGTCTATATTTTCATGTTTTTAGGTTCCGAAAAGGAAACATTCTAAACGAACGAAAGGAAGCATACCCATGTGCCCTCCCTGCCCTAATGGGTGTGATAGTGTCTGCGGTGCCGTGCCTCGTTTCTCACACATTGTGCACTGCACTATACATCACATCTAACACATTCTGCAGTACCATGTCCCACCTCAAACCAACTCTACAGTGTCGTTACTCACCTCTCACAAATTCTACAGTGCCGTGCCTTACCTCTGACAAATTGCCGCACTGTCGTACTCACCTCTCACAAATTCTGCATCGGGATGTCGCGCGTGATTTGCGTCTCCTCGCCAGGCTGCGAAGCAATCAGCTGACTGCGGCCGTTGGTTCTGCTGTTGGTCAGCTGATGCCGCTGCGTTTGCTCCTCCGCGTGCGACTCGCAGGCCGACCTGGACAGGCACGGCAGCACGTGGTGCGTGATCTCGACGAACTCCTTGCGGAAGTTGTCGTTGAGCCAGCCGTAGAGGATCGGGTTGGAGCAGGCGGACGACATGCCCATCATGTGGCACACCGCATACACTATGCGCATGCGCTCGAGTGCGCGGCCCTCCTTCTGCGACACGACGTCGGAGACGAGGTTGTAGACGTTCAGCGGCACCCACGAGACGGCGTAGATGAGCGCGATGGCCACCAGCAGGGTGTGCGTGCGCCGCGCGCGCCGCTCGCGGACCTGACACGTGCCGGACGTTCGGCCGGCCATGGACGACATGCGGAAGCGCAGCTTGCGCGTGATGCGCGCGTACGCGATGCTGACGGTGACGATGGGCACCACGTACTGGCAGACCATGCTGAAGATGGAGTAGTAGACGCGGCCGCGCTCCACCGTCCACGCCTCGACGCAGTAGTCGAACGAGTCGGGCAGCCCGGCCAGCGACGACTGGTTCAGCGGCAGGTGGTCCAGTCGGCGCACGAATAAGATGGGCGCGGCGAGCAGCGTGGCCAGCGCCCAGACGCACGCCAGGATGATGCACACCTCGCAGAGCTGCAGACTCTTGCGGGTCGGATACACGATCACCTGGTAGCGGTCGAGCGCAATGGCCGTGATCGACATGGACGAGACGAACACGGAGATGCCCTGCAGGCCGCCGAACAGCTTGCAGAGCAACGTGGTGCCCTCGCCGGGCGGCCAGTAGCGCGTCAGGATCTCCATCAGCGTGAGCGGCATGGTGACCAGGCAGAGCAGCAGGTCCGACACGGCCAGGTTCACGATGAACATGTTGCGCGCCGTCCGCATCGCCGCCTTGCGCAGCACGGCCAGCACCACGAAGCCGTTGCCGACGGCGCCGAAGCAGATCAGGTGGACGTAGAGCACGATCAGCGTGTAGAAGGCGACGTCGCCGACGCTGCGGTTTCTGGTGAAGCCTTCGAGCAGTTCGCGGTGGCCATGGACTCTGCTGTTGGTGATGCGCTCGGCGTAGTGATGCACAGTCGCCAGGATCGCGGACTCGTTCGCCACCAGCAGACTCGACAAGAAGGCCAAATCGCAGTGCTCTGACTCGCCGAAGATCATGGGGCACTTGTCCTGCAGGAGCTCGTGCGAGACGTCGTTCAAGTCAACCAGGTCTGTGTGGTTAGCCGACGGCATTGCCATGGCTTCGCTCATTATGCACTTGGCTGCCGGTTGACGACCTCGTTCTGGTTGACACAACTTGCCTCCCAACTGACCTCCACTGAACTCCACCAGCTTTCGGTGTCTCCCCTGCGAAGACCCTTCGGCAGAGGCGCCCAACCTGCAACGTGCAAGCACAGTGTCACTTACATCCTGGTGGGACGTTAGCGGCTAATTGGATGTCAGTCTTCCTTTCTCAACACCCCACGGAGAGCTGTCAGTGGCGATGAGCGCGGCAAACATTCCTATGGCTTGGGTGTCTAATTGCCAGTGCATGACTGAAGCTGTTATAAACGCGATCCATGGATGCAATTAACCAGCATAAGGTGCCGCCATGTATGCTGCGCGAGCGTGGGTAGGAGTCAGGCTATGTTCCTTCCATGCTCCAGGCACAGAATCAGGCACTATGCCGTAAGGAACCCCATTGCGTTCATTTTCGTGGACGTGCATGATGTTCAGAAATAAGCAAAGCTTGTTTTGGCAATTCGTAACGGTGTATTTAATGTGTGCACCGCATTGAAAACACAATTCTGCTGGTGGAAATTGTGATTGCAATTTAGTAGCATGAGCATCGAAAAACAGTGTAATTAAACCGAAATTTTCCAAAACATTGCCGGAATTTTCCACATATGTCGAATATTAGATATTATATTAGAATTAGACGAAATTAAAAAACTCAGAAATGTGCATTGCGAATTATTGATCATAGACGTTATGCATATCCTACAAATGAGTTATTTATCAAGTACAACATTTTGAAGTTATGTTTGAAGATATGGTGCAGGAACAAAACATATTAATACTGCACAAATTTGTCGATGATACATTGCCACATGCTATGGCTGACCTTTTTCTCAATATGCAACACCTACTAATACAATAATCATTCAACATTTATTTGTACCATATACTTATCGACAATATAGGCTGTATGCTATTACATACTCTGCACCAAAATCCTGGAACAATGTAATTAGTAAAATATGTCCCAATATTGATCAGGTGCCGAGGACAAAAGATGTGCTAAACAAGTGCATTAGACGTCACTTTATGGAATTATACAAATCAATTGAAAACTGAAGTCAGAATATAGCTCATATAATTCACAAAGGTAACTTTAAAAGTTGTACCTTGCCATAGAGGGTATCAGTGTTGACCATATGTGAAAACATGCAAAAGTATGTGTTTAAATGGACGTTTTTGTTTTCTTTTTGTGTTGGAGGATATTGATAGGTTTGTACACATCCATGCATATTCTGCATGAGTTATCTCTGTATGAATCTGTTTTCATAATTTCTGTACTCCCCTAACATTTTCATCTTGTGACCCTGGGAATTCTGTGGGCGTTACTAGCTTGCTACCTGTCCACTGTTTTCCCATGGTCGCATTTCTTTTCTACTAATTGGTGGTGGTCTATCTGCAAAATAAAACAAAAAATAAACTGAAGGGATGCAAATTTGTATTGGCATAAACACATTCTATTGTATCTCTTGTTTGCATCCAGAGGCACCCATGTGCTGGCTGCCCTGATCTACGGGCAGCTCACCAAGGGAAACCCCACATTGAAAGACCCAATTGTAGCGAAGCTTCCTGTGGGGGCATCTTAATCCCATACATTCAGCCCCTCCCCACAGTTCGCCTGGCGCGACAGTTTCCGGCACCTACCCGGCGTCCATCTGACTGGATGCTTACCTAGGCAGGCCACCGCTCCGATCGGGGCCGAGCAATGGACCTTGCCCGGTACCTCTCCCTCACCGACAGACGCCCTGCCGCTGCAGGTGTGACCTCGATACCCGGCCGCCGAGGCCAGACCCCTCCCCTCCGGTCCAGTGACCCCGGTACCCTGACGCGGCCGCCGCCGTCGTCAGGTGATGAAATGTCTGGAGTGATGTGAATATGAATGCCAGTGATGTGAGTATGAAATGTCAGTTGGGCTGCAGCGCCCCGATCATCCGGCTGTTTGTGCACAGCGCGGAGTTGCGAGTCGGCATTGCCTGGACATTGGTGCTGAGACAGCGGTGATTCCCACGGTGTCACTGAGCTCAGAGAGGCTGTCTCTGATGTCTATGAGATAGACAGCGCGCCCGCCTGCAGTAGAGTTCACGGAGTTCGCTATTGTTCGCTGGCCGGGGATGAGCAACCCTATCGCAGCAACCCCATGGCATACGGCGCAGTTGATGTGACGTGGACTGAGTCGCGTGACCAGTGACGTGTCGTAGGCTGTCGCTTGCCTCGCGACGGAGCCGCGCGCGCGGTAGCTCTCTTGTCATCGGGAAGTGGTCGCGAGCAGTCGCCTCTGGCGGGCGGCTGGCCGCCGCCGACCAGCCGCGGCCCCCACGCTTGAGGTACGTCTGAGCGAGACTGATAGAAAATCGTTGCGTGACTGTTGGAATGTAACCGCTTGAATACTTGGAAAGTAGCGTGTATGGAGACCGGTCTGGATGTACGATGGAGATCATATGTGAACGCTGGTGCACTATTGAAACGGAATAATCATTGCCATATTTCTGCTTATTAATTATACAAATATAAGTGCTGGATGTTGAGGTGCGTGTCAAGATGTGCAGATCAGAGCTCTGAGATGAAGGTTCAGAGCCATTGAACATAATCGGGGTTTTAAATATCGTCAACGTCGAGGTCCCTATAACTCTCTACGTGCCAGAAGAAGTTTTGCCCCAGTCATAAGAAAAATGTATGATAAGCTCTGGGGAGCAAAACTTCCCTACACAATGAAGGTGCATACAGCCAAATGAGATAGGCTGCTGCTGCATCTGATGTGGGGACAATTTAAATAACACAAAAATATGGTAACTCATTTGAAGCTCGGTGCAAAGTGAAGTTCTGATGTAATATGTTTGAAGAAAGTATCCTTTCTGTATTTCATTACCCAAACACTTCCCTCTCAAAATACATAATTGCAAAGTTCAAATCAAACCCCGGTGGTTACGTAAGTTTACATTTTGTTACTCAATTTGATGAGAAAGCCTGAACTGATCACACCTGACCGAACTTGAATTAACTTAACATATGCAACCTAACCAGTAAGTTTGCATTTTAGGGGGCTAATCGGATTTCGAGAACGTGCTCGAATATCACGTTTATTAACGTCATGAAGATGATGTGATAATTAATTTCATCGGAAATGCTTAACGCTGAGTTGGTAAGCGAAATAACATTAAATATGCAGCCTAACCCAGCATAACCATTTTTGTAAGACAAAAAAAAAGTTTTAAAATCGACAAGTTTTCAACTTGGGAATATACCTAACCCAATCTAACATTGCGCTTTTTCCCTTCACTTTAGATGAATTTGTGATGAACTTGTCTCGTGGATGTCATAAGCTGCAATAATACCGTTTAAACTACCATAGGTGGAACATTTTATTTCGCTTGGTATCGATGACGAACATGAAACAAAAATGACTGAAACCATTCCTGGTATATTAGTCACATTATTTCAAGTTATTGGATACTAAAAAAAGATTGAGTCATCAAATGGAATATGGGATGGACAAGTAAATGATGCCTGACCTTGCAATAGGTAAGTTAATATAGCATAGGTTAGTGGTTAGGTATTTCAAATTGCATATAATTTATCACAACTGTATGACTATCATTGTAACTGTAAAGTAAAAATCCTGCATTCAACAATTTATAATTTGACTACTTGCCATACAAGCCCAGTCGGAGTCAAAGTTGTTTCGCTCAATTTGGGATGATCTGGGCTATCTCAACTTAATATAAAGCTATGCCCTGAACTCGAGGTGGTGGGTTATGGAGGGTAGTATCACCCCATTAACACCGCAACAAAAGCATTGACCCTATGGCATTGCATGACAAATATTGACTCTGAAAATAGTTTGGGCGCCCCTGGCGAAATAAGCATTATTGGATTTATGTTTCGGTGTTCTGGATATTGTATCAATGGTTATTTTTTTGTCATCAGCTATGTAGCTCATAATTGTCTTCGTCTTTTCAACCTCCAAAGCTTCTTTAAAAGAAACACATGGAGTCGTGTGAGGTTGGTCAAAAAGCAACGTATTGTCAGTCATTGTTAAACAACACCACTTATTTTCTTTTCGGAAAAATGGCACCTAAGCCATATGTGGTGATAGTGTAGAGGTGGCGGCTCTGCCGTCGGTGGGGTGTGGGGGTGGTGGTTTCGGTGGCTTGGCGGGTGTGGCGGGTGAGGGGTGTGTGACTGGGGAAGCTGCGTGTGTGCGAAGTAATGGTGTGTGAAACTATTTAATGGGTTGCTGGGTGTGTGAAACTATAATGGATGTGTGAAAGCAATGCAAACCTAGCCTGGGCGGTGTGAAAATCATGGGCTGACACTAGACTTATATTGGGCTAAATATCTCCTTTCCTGCTATGCCTGTGTCAGGGATGTGTTGTGCTGTGTTTCCCCGCCACCTCCACCACACATTCCCGAAGCCCCAGCCGGCTTGATGTTGTTTGAGCTACCGTCCCTAACACGAATTTATATGTGTGCGAGGTCAAAGTTTTGGGAACACCATATAGGTAAATGAGTGCTTCTAGCCAAATTAAAAAGAATACGTTGTATGTATAAAATTAATGAGAATGTAATTTGCTCTTGGTTTCAATGACTTGTCCCGAGTTGGGACTTTTGGACGCTAATGGTAGTGTAATTTTGTGCAATGTTCCGCTCGAAATAGGTGCCTGTGATTGAGCCCCAAGCGGCTTCCGCTGGCCCTCAAAGCTACCTAACACACATTCATTCTTCTCATTCACTTCACATTCGCTGGTCCCATTTAATGAAATGCTTGATCCCCAAATTTTGCTCCGCCCCCCCCCCTCAGCGGCACACAAACACCTATTTCGAGCGGAACATTGCAGGTTAGCATAGGTTAGCATTACTTTCACTAGGTCAGGCTAGGTTAGCATTACTTTCACACATCCATTGTAGTTTCACACACCCAGCAACCCAGTAAATAGTTTCACACACCATTACTTCGCACACACGCAGCTTCCCCAGTCACACACCCCTCACCCGCCACACCCGCCAAGCCACCGAAACCCCCACCCCCACACCCCACCGACGGCAGAGCCGCCACCCCTACAATAGCTGAAATCTAAGGGGAGAAATATGAATATTCCAAATATGACATCACCTTAACCTGCTGTTATTTTTAACAAGATTATCTCAGATTTCCAAACGGCATGCCGGTAAATTCCAATGTATGGATGGTGCTGTGGCTGCTGGCGGGTAAGTTTATGTTGGGATCCATATATTTTGCAAGATCCAATATCTGCAGGTATTGTGCAATCCACAGAGGCACAGCTAAGGGGAACCGGGGATCCGCACCCCGCCCCTAGCAACCAAAAGACCATAGTTTAAACAAGACATTTTGAGATTTTCAACTCGCAAAGCCAGACAATTTCGGCGCGTGAAGCGAGCCGAAACTATCTCTGTTTCGTGACATTTTTGTCGGGTCATTTAAGAAAATCCTGGCAGCGTCACTGGCAATCCAGCATCCATAGGTTTATGTGATCCAGCATCCATACATGTTGGGTGATTGAACATCCATAGGCAGGGCTGAATTTCTATTCGGTAATTCTGCATGTTGTGGGGATAGTGTTTTTGTTTATGATTAGCTATGGAGCTCATAATGTTCTTCCTCCTTCCAGCCTGCTCCTTTAAAGGAAATAAATAATGGAGCGGTGGAAGATTGCTATCAAAACCCCACATGATGTCAGTCCTTGTTAAACATCAGCACTTATTTTATTTTGGAATATAAGGCAACTAAAGCATCAACGTGTTTATGCGACAGCATGTATTGCATGCCCCTGCATGCAATACATGCTGTAGCCAGGATTTTCTGAATGGGGGACGACCCAAAAATAGCATGAAAAAGAGAACGCTTTCGGCGCGCTTCGGGCGCCGAAAATGTCGCACTGCATGTTGAAAATGTAAAAATGTCTGGAGTCTGGATCTAATGTGTTTGCGGTTCCTAGGGGAGGGGGGGGGGGAGGGGGCGTCGCCTCCCATTGGCTGCGCTCTGAGTGCATTCCAGTGTAGTGGTTTGGAAGAATTGTACGTTTTCAGCATTTTAAAAAGCCCAGGTTTTATCATAATAAACAGCTAAGGTGTCACTTCTTTTGCTTGTTTGGTATTATATGTTGAATGTAAGTCAACCTACTCCTAAGATGTATCTGTAAGCTTTCCTAATGTTTATAATAATTCAGATCATTTCTTCTCAGATCAACAGACTTTCTTGACTGTTGTCTCGACGTGCGGCGAATCAGGTATGTCAGGGAACACTAGGTGGCATTTCGGAATAACCTCGCACACCAAGTACAATGTGTCGATTTCCACCACGGAACCAGCTTGCAAAAGCAACTCATTCAATCTTGTCGCCTTCAGGCAATGTTTCATTGATACATATTTTGCATGGTGTTATTTTGAGTTTTTTAAAGAGTTAACTGCACCGTGCTGTAGTTTCCGTCAACTTAGCTTGCAATTGTTCTGAATGACACCGTGGGGAATTCAAGGACGATGAACTCGACCTTTTCAACGCCTTTTGCAGAACGTTTTCGCCCGCTGCGACCTCGTTTCAGATCGTCAACTCTACCCCAGCCCACATTTTTTTGGTAGTATCGGGATCAAGGGCGAAGTGCACGTTAAATGTGGGCCGGAACTACTTGCTGAGTGGGTCCATTTTCAGGAACGAGCAAAACCACACGATGCAATTTCACATCGCACATGCTTTCGAAAAAAACATAACTTCCTTCATGATAATTTGATTTTTAGAATTCCAGTTGAAGAACACACACACACACACACACACACACACACATATATATATATATATATATATATATATATATATATATATATATATATATATATATATATATATATATATTGTATATTTTGTATATATATATATATATATATATATAGATATACATATATATATATATATATATATATATATATATATATATATATATATATATATATATATATATATATATATATATTCATATATATAAATATATATACGGTTCAACGTCATATTTCCCTTTCCTTACCTTTTCCAAGAACATAGCCAATCGACACGGCCTAGTACCATGCGAATCTTGCAATCCTCGTATTTCCTGTGCACTTTTAACCATTCCTTTCGGATTTTCTTTAGAACCTATTCAAACATGTGCTTCGTGAACGCCGCCTCTCTGCTGCTGTGACTGGCGTCAGGACCGTACCTGGAGCCGCTGTTGCGATTGGCGTCAGGACCGTACCTCGAGCACGTGACGTCACCGATCGGAGACACGCACAGCGACGACCCTCGGCTGCACAGCTCGCAGCAGCCACGGCCGTGTCACCGCCAACAGCGCCGCCGCCTCCGCCACCTGCACACAGCACCGCCACACCGTCACGAACACCGTCCGCCACGGACACACAGCGGAGCACACCAGCCGCCATGGCGTCATCTCGCGCCACCGCCGGCGTCCCGACAGCCGCACGCCAACGGGCCGACAAGAGCAGCCGCGTTGCGAGGCCACCCAGCACAACAGGGTACGGAGGAGACGAGACGCTCATGGAGGAACTGAGGGAGGGAACGATCAAAGCCGTTGAGCCGGAGATCTGCTTCGGGAACAATGGAGCTGCTCTCATGGAATACGTGGAAAAGAGCGTTTGAAGCTCAAGATCGATATACTTAGTATGTTTAAAGACCACATGTAATTGGTGAGGACGACCACGTGACATGGCTTCACCACGCCTGCACCGCAAACCACACCGCACCGTTCACTCTGCTTCGTCCAGCACCAACAACGCCACACCACCAATGCCCTGGAATTCATTTTTTTCTTCTTCAAAGAGTGGAAGGTAGCAGACAAGAAAGTCAAAGTCGTCAAAATACCTGATGATGTCGAAATAGTTCGGCATTGAGTCGAATCAGTCGAAACAGTTGACAGGAAAGAGCGTGGGCAAAGGATGATGTTGACAGACGAACACACATCTGCCGGCACGATTGTAATGACACAGACGCCAGGAGTCGAGAATGGTGTAAACAGTAACAGTTAATGAAGTGTGTGTTGCGAAGTCCATGAGCGTATTTTCGTTTTCCGAGTGCATTGTGTCTGCTCGTATTTCCCATAATTACATGTATATGTGTGGGGGGAGGGGTGGCAGGGGGCACGGGACTCTCGAGAGAGGCGGCTGACTTCTGGCGGTTACTGTGTCAGGCACTGTACGCTGAGGGTGTGGCAGTCCCCGACCTGGCCAGCTACTTGCTGGGCACCGGCCGGCATATCCGGCGCCGCCATTGTGGATATCCAACTCGGCAAAAAGCTGTCGCTACTCTTCGTCCGCGACCAATCGGCGTGAGAGATTGGCGACGCTACATGACTCAACGGTCGACTTGTCGTAAAACCAATAACTAACCAACTCGGCAGAAAGGAGGTGTGGGCGTTCATTTGTTGTGTACGGTCTCCGGGCTTCTGCTGAGTAACCCTCTGCTTTATTGTACGCCTTCACTCACAGTCGGCCCTGGCAGGGTCTTCCGTTCCACCCAGATCGCTCGAAGACCGCCGAGCTTCGCCTGTGTCTTTGTGACGTCATATTAGCTTCCTGCACGTAGTGCGTCTGGGCGTGTGTGTTGCCGGGGTGCGACATTCTGGGGGGGGGGGGGGGGGGGGCTGATGGCTGACCCGCCGACTGCCCTGGTCAGGTCACGGCGTGTGGCGGGCTGTCCACCTGTCTGACGGGCGTCGGTTTGTCGGCCAGTTTGGCGGCACGGGAAAATGCAAATCTTCTTCGTACACCGGAGGGTAATTCGGCCCGGCTTCGCAATGTTCGGGCCGAGTCGGCCCGGATCGATCGGCTAAACGCATGCCATATGTGCACAAGCGAGTGACCCGCCCAGACTTGTCCTCGCTCGCACTGATTGTGTGTACTCTTGAACGACACGTGCAACGCACGCTCATTCATCGTGACCAAAACATCGTGACGTCATTCGTCGTGGCCAAAACCGTGCTGATCACCGTCACACTGTGCTGCGTGACGGCTCCGTGACGAAGGCTCCGTGACGGGCCGGATGTGCTTCTCAAGAGGACGTTGCACCATTAGGATTGGATGGTGGCTATGCAGTTTGACTACCAATGAGTGGACGACCGATGGCCTCTCTGCTTCTGACTGGTGACCGCTATGCTTCTTTGCTGGGCTGCAGCCATGCCAATGCTTCGCAAAACCAGTTTACTAGCCCACGTCTCCTAACATGTGACTGCACCAGCGTGCCCCTCCAATGTGTTTGAATTATTCAGCTATAGCAACGCTAGGCCATCTCACTAATGTATTGTTAGCTCAACCCCAGGTGCAGCGCCATAGGCGAAGCATTCCGTATCGGATTGAATGTGATGCAATAGTTTATGATTTAGTTTATCGGGCCGATGATTTCTCTACTACTAGGTGGATACATTAATTAGATCAAAGTATCTTAGTTTTGAATTATAAGTTACCCAGTGCGGGATGTTGAGCGGGTTGGATGGAGTGGAATTGATGCTCGTGGTCGTCTTAGATTGTGCTTATACATCGATAATTATGCCAGTAACGGGTGCAGGCGGCGGCGGATTCAGAATCGGCCTTCGGACATGTGATGCTGAAGAAATTGGCCATGTAGCACAATGTGGTAGCTAGGTTCGTTATAATTCATGACATGATATTGATTAGGGGCTTCAGTGTCTTGTTCGTTTCTTATAGCAGCTTCCCTTCCTACGCTTAACCCAGCATATGAAGGTAAGTCACAGTGGCTCTTATTAAGAACTACACCTTTAGGAACATTACGGCCTTGATGACTTGCTCATATTACCGCTCCCATCTACTGGCAGATTTAGAATCATCGTCATTCACAACGCACGTTATGCATGGAAGGCTACAGGAGGTGAGATGCTCTTGTATGCATGGCAAGCTATGAAATGTCATACTGTAGAGGATAGTGTGTGTAGTGGGAGAGTAAATTATGGGTGCTTGAATTGCATGCTGATGAATTTAACAAGCCTGAGGGTCTCAGCATACCTTTGGCCACCGGATCAGGATGAAGAAATGGACCGGCTGATGTAGGGAGAGATCAGTCAGAAAGTGTACCTCAGAACACTATGCTTGGGATACCTTAACATAGGGAGGTTCAGGGACTAGAACAGCAACCAAACTGAGAAGGGGTTTGCTGACTTGTTTCGAGGATTGGTTTTGCTTTGTTTCAAACGGTAAATTAACCCACAAGGAGAAAAGAAATCAGGATCGGGTGAGCGGCATTGAGGCGAGCTTGATACCTCACGAAATGATCAGATATTGGCTATCCGTCGGACATAATTTTGGTGCGATCTGGCCAACGTGTTGCACGCAAGATACGTGAAGACGGTGTGAGGTTCGCTTTCGCCCAAGTCGACGGCGCCCTTGAGCTTAACACGACGACGCCCTTGAGCTTAACACGTGAAGCGACAATTTCATCGCTCGGAATATTACGAATTGTAGTGCGCCGAGTCGGTTCGGCTTCAATCTTCATGACTCGTGAACCAATAAACCGATTGACACGAAACCGACACCACAGTGTAGCCACGACTATCACCAAGCTCGACAGCGGGAACAATGTTGCCACACATGGCACGTGCATACAAGGGAGTGGTGAAAATCGAAAAACGGCCTTTTAAACAGTTTTTTTACGATTGGGTCTGGTGCTGGAAACAGCTAAAATGGCGAAGAGCCCTTGCTTGCATTACTCGGATCCATGCACAGGTTACACTTTCAACTTCGCCATCGTCATCTTCTGTACTCTGAGGCGCCGTCACTGTGGCAAGAGTGGCATGTGGCACCCAGATGTTCGGCTCTACTTTTCACCCAATTTTGGGTGAAATTGGGTAAAAACATCATTTTCCGATTATAAGTGATACGTACGGATAGCCCAAATCAAACGTACGGATAGCCCAAATTATAAGTGATACGTACGGATAGCCCAAATCGTTGTGATGCCCACGGTATATTTAGATTATCTCGATGAAAAATACTTTGGGTACAATCTAGACTACACCTAAGCATTACGATACATGTAGTTTTTCCTGTCCGTGTCAAACGGCTCAAAATGCATCGATCCACCGCCCGTTCGAAGACATTGCTTCAGCCAACTTCAGCGACTGAAAATTATATTGACCCACTTGTTGTCACGTCACCCAGGCTACTGTGGGAAGAATTTGATTGGTACTGTGTGAAGAATTGGTACGCTGTGTGCAGAGAAGTACAGTTGTGTTATTGTGAGTGTGGAAATGACTGTTTGGAGGTAGTTTAACCCGCGCGATGCATTGGCGCCATCAATTTGATGTAGTTGAACATGCCGTGCACTATACTAAACCTATGCTTGGCGAAGTCTGAAGTGACGCAGTGGCTCTGTCGGTCTGAACGAACCAGAACCAGCTTAGCTGAACGGGAGGAGTTGGGTGCCGGCTTTCGCTCGGCAAAGCGAGCAGGTCAACGCATGCTTGCTAAAATTGGCCGACTTTGGACCGTGATGGCGATGAGTAACGGCCAATGAGACACGCCGTCGCCCCCTTCTTTCTTGCATTGCCCAACATCGGATTCCACTTTCACTGCAAGGCCTTCTCGGTGACAAACACCCGGAGCTCATTGAGCTACTATTTACTTTTTTGCACAGCACCAAGCTTGAGGAAGTAATTTGAAGTCAAACGCTATCATCTCCGTCATCGCAAAACACATACATATAGGTATTTCACACTGGGTAGGTAGAGACCGATCCAATTTGGCCAAAACGGACGGTTCTCCTTATAAATTGTGCTTGGTTTTTACCTACGGGTTTTCCAAGCTGCTTGGTTTTTCACCTTCTCAGGTTTTTCCAAGCTTTAACTCAAACATGCACCTACACATACAAGGTCGGGCCCGACGCCCACGACTCGCCCAGGGCGCCGGGCCTCCGCTTCGCTTTTCAGGTCGCATGTGGGCAGTGGAGCCTCTCCGCTGGTTACGATGCTGTCCACCCTCAAAATGTCCTTCCGATTGTCGTGTATGCATGTATGCATGTCTGTATGTTTCACCCGTGTGTGTATGTACCGGCCCTTTACGCCAAGTTACTTGTCTGCCGCGTCTCATCTTTCCTCTCTTTCTTATTTTGATATAACCGGATGACACATAAGCCGGATAAACGTAACCCTTTCTTTAACGTAGCAAATCTCTAGCGGATGGCACTTTGCCTCTGCTAAAGATGGAAAAAATGGGACACGCGACATGTAAGAGGATAACTTAGGTATGTAGTGAATAATCAAGTGAATGAACTTTTGCTTCGTGAGATACGAAAAAAAATGTTCTGCTCCGTTACTCCACAATTGCTAGGATTTTATTATACGGAAATTACAATTTAAAACTAGCATTAGGTCTAATATTACAAATGTGGAAAAGTTGGCACAAAATGTGGAGGGGGAGATATAATAAAGGAGATTGTTAGCGTAATACTTTAAGCCTTTCCTGGTATGCTGGATATACCGGCAAGAGGAATACGACACGCACTCGAATTTTTTTTCTGGCGACACTATGATCAGCTGAAAAATGTGTTGGTGAAATCTAATGGGAGGAGTTTTTGTTGGGTTGATATGTATCTTAGATGCTGGGAGTCATAAACGGTTCAAGTTCAGATGTTCGTTTCCAATGGACAGGGAATTTGCCACCCTCCATCGTTTGCTTTTGACCACGCAGATAAACTCGATAAGGTCGTAGAAACTCGATTTATTTCGTCTACCGTTTACCGTTGACCCTCCTGATCGGGTCAAAAAGGTCAAAGTCTTGGTGTCGCCGGCTAACAGTGCTATATTATCGGCTTCAAATTCCTAGCAGCTAACCAAATTATATTGTCGTGTAAAACGTGACAACAGTAGCTAGCAGAACTTCTTGGAAAGACGATGATATTATAAAAATACGAATTTGTTTTACGTGAATGTCACGCTTAAGAGACATTGTAAGCAAGAACGGTTTTCCTCGTTCTTACGCAATTCCACAAATTCCAAGCTACGAACGGTAAAGCAATGAAACGAAGACAAATGAACTTGTAAAGATGCGTTGCAACACTTGGTGCCCAAAGATGTAACGGATGGTCATGTAGTAACATGTGATCGGGAAAGATCACCCACATTCATGGGTACACTTTTCACACTTGATCGACTTCTGTAAGTTGTGTATTTCTGTGCAAAAAAAGTTCGGTGAATTCGACGTCAGGATCGATAATTACCATAGCAAATAACTTGTTTCAAAAAGGTCAACTATGACCAGATCCGGTCACCTGAGTCATTGCCCCATGATTACCTATGCCCTATTTCTATAAATTCGGCATTAGGTGGAGAAAAGAAGTGCTGAATTATAATCCAGCGTTGGCAATTACCCTAAAAGTCTGAAAAATGCGGATCAACCTTGGCAAGCCAGAATCGCTTCGTTCATCATCCTGGGATAACCTCGAAAGGGTGCGAATATCAAAATTCATGGAGAAATAACGCCAGTTCATGCAATAAAATATCATAAAACACAATAAGACATGTGCCATCACTCAGATGCATAAAGCAGGCGATCGATAGCATTTAGACAATTAGTAATTTCTTCTTAGTACACACTTTGGGTCGGATTTGGACGTGTGCCTGTGGTACACGCAGATACACGTCTCCGTGAACTGACCTGATGGTGACCTAAATGTATGCATAACTATATCAGACGATGGGCACCATGAAATGCCTTGGCTTTGAGTTATTGTGCAAGGCTGGAAATTCTGAGCATGGAAACAAACATTTAGTTTTGGACTTGAACTGACTTAGAAAAGTGACCCGATACCACAAATATTTGCGTGGTTAGGTTAGGTTAGGTTAGAGCATACCTACAGGTGAAAACATGTTCAACGATTGACAAAACGAAAATAAGAATGAGAAGTACATTCGTCGGTTGCTGTCAGTATCTGCTTATCATAAGTATGTATTCAGCTTCCTCTTGCTACTGCATGCTTAAAGGTTCCTCCCACAAATTCGCATGCACTCTTCCCGTGGAACGTGGTACATACCTGTAGGTATGCTGTAGGTAATATATACATAGACAATATATAGATATATATATATATATATATATATATATATAGAATATATATATATATATATATATATATATATATATATATATATATATATATATATATATATATAAATATATATATGTATATATATATATATATATATATACATATATATATATATATATATATATATATATATATATATATATATATATATATCTATATATATATATATATATATATATATATATATCTACATATATATACATATATCTATATATACATATATATATATATATATATATTTATATATATATATATATATATATATATATATATATATATATATATATATATATATATATATATATATATATATATATATATATATATATATATATATATATATATATATATATATATATATATATATATATGAATATGGAATGCGTAGGGAAATACTGACACCGTGCTGGAGTGGCTAATGCCAGACGTGTAATAAATGTCCAATAGTCCGGTAATGAGCAGAAAAACAACCCATTTAGCGACCGACAACAACCAACAAAATAAGTGCTATTACGGAAGATAAAGGAGCATTAACACATCTAATGAATGCATGAATCTAATTCACTTGGATAAACATACGATTGCTCATCTCCATTTACACCATTCCAGATTACTTCTTTGTGTTATCTCCTACGTTGAGAAATAGTTCGATCGGGAGGGAGTTCATGATATGCCCAAATTTCTGCGGCTTTTTGACACCTTCATGCTTCCTCAATTTGGCGCATGAATACCAGTTGGGAGAGATATGTGCAAGATTTGGGGACAGGGGTAGGGCTAGCAACAGCCTGACCAGTAATGTCCAACACACAGCATCCGGAAAATTGGTGGTTTTCCCCTTAACCGGCACCACACCGGTCCATTGCGAAGCAACTAGAAGCGCAGTCATCACAGCTATTGCTGAGCCATCCTTTTCGCCATCGCTGGAGCGATCGCAGTTGAGCTGTGTCAGCTCGAACGTTCCACGACAGATTGACCAGTAAAATGGCCGACATGACACCCTCATCTCTCAGATTTCGATGAAAGCTGGCTGATAGGGTAATCATGTGCTGCGAATCTGTCCATGCAATTTGTAGGCGATCTGACTAACGGGCTTCGAGTTATCGCCTCGAACAGCTTTGAGAGGTCCCGAAAAGTCTCTTGAACGGCCTGCATCACATACATCGTCTGACATTAATCCACTTTCTGATGCATTTTTTTCAGATAGCAGAAGTCAAAGGAATGCATTCGTGATAGTGCCAAAAATATGTGACTTTGAGGAAATCACCTCGAGGCCTTCTATTACGTGGCATTTCGTGACCCCTGGCCAATTGAAGCTGACATATTTGAATCTTCAGAAAGAAAGATGCACAAATCGTATATCAATTGAGAGAATAAATAGCATGGGTTTTCACTATAAATATCATCCCCAGGGCAGGAAGGTCCTGACTGTCGACGCTTCAGCCAGCTGCCTCCGTTGCCGCTGCGGTTCCTGCCACCTTTGGCTCTGCTGCCGCTACAGCCTGTACTGCCGCTGCCGCTACTCTGCCCCGTTGCTGCTAACGCCGTCAGGCTCTTGCAAACACAAATCTTAGCTCATGATGCAAGCTGTTTTGGTTGAGTAAATACACACGCCGTACTGCTTTGTATTTGATTTGCCTTAGGATGGAGTTCAGGCAAGTGAGCGAATGTCACTTTTCATTAAATCTGATTTACTCAGTCGCATGGGTGTCGATTTGTACACAATTCAGGAGGCCTTGCACATCTCCAAATAATTTTAACTTTTAACATTGGACTTAGAGTGGTGCTTCCCTCTCCCTCACCCCACAATTTCCTCATGCATTGGGCTCTTCAATAATTATGCATGCATTGAGCCCGTTGTTGCTCTCTTTCCTGGTCAGTAGTTGCAACACAGGCCATGACTGCGGATCCGCACTCTGTCTGCACCTTTCCCCAATCAAGGGAACTGCATTGTGTTTTGTTGGAGCTACGCTCCGCGTGGTCAATATCAGTTGCCAGCCTAAAGCAGAAGGTGGCCTGCTTCCGCAGGAAGACGGGGTTGTCACTTTGTATATAGCAAGAGAGGTCACCGACCCCATCAATCAGTTAGTAGAATGTGTCCTGGTTCGCATGACTACTGGGTAATGTGAAACAAGGATGCGGCAAAAGGTGGAACAAATAAGCGAAAAATGGAGAGACATGTACGTTTTGCATCAAGAGGATATCAGCGCTTCCAAGTTATGCTTTTTGAAAGTTGCGTCGCTAAGTCTGAAATGTCGTGTGCTTGCTGGTGGTAGTGAGACTCATACTGCATGTGTGCATACATACCACCGGAACACGAAGCTCATGATTGATTCGCTAACCACCAGTTCAGCAAGATATGACTGGTGCTGAGCTAAACTTGCATGCGGTGTGTATCATGAAAACCGAAAAATGCATGCTGCAAGAATGCAAAAAGTACTCGGGAGAGCAAGGCATCACGGCTTATCGAAGACAATCTGCGATCGTGACATGGGTGAACATTATGAGGTTATGAGGTTATTAACATTATGAGGTTTGGCAGAAGCGCTGAGTGAGCGCAGATCAATTGATTAACCTCAATGGATGCAGAAACGTTGGATGTTTTTCGGGGACTACGCTGAAAATCATTCCTTCATTCTGCGGTAATTCCATTGGGACAGTGCACAATTCAGCCCATTGTTGTATGTTGGAAGAGGTAGTTCAACGCATACTGCCAAAAGTTTTGCATAATTTTGATGCTTCAAAGCGCTATGTGCATTTCTTTTTATATCGTCCCCTACATGATCGTCGCATTCGTATTCGTCGCAGTTGTATTCAAAGTGTAAGAAAATTCCACTACTTCTTTGATGGGCGTACTGCGCAATATCAGAGGAAATTGTGTTAATATTTTGAAGAATTGCTATCATTGTGATTGCTTTGGTTAACGCCATGCGAATAGCATTTTTGCCACGTTCCACGGGAAGAGTGCATGCGAATTTGTGGGAGGAACCTTTAAGCATGTGGTAGCAAGAGAAAGCTGAATACATATTTATGATAAGCAGATGCTTACAGCAACCGACGAATGCACTTCCCATTCGGATTTTCGTTTTTGTCAATCGTTGAACATGTTTTCACCCGTAGGTATGCTCAATATGTCAGTCAGCTGTTTGTCGGGAACGCCTGAATGACAGGCGCGAATTACCAAGGGAAACGATGACTGGGGCACACCTTGATCTGATACTATTTAGGTTTGAGGAAAATGCAGGTTTGCCAGCGCATTACTTGGATGCCACAGGGTTCGGCCACAGGGTTCGTTGCATCCGCATTGACGCATTCGTAGTTCCTGCTGATTTCCAACGATTAGCTTGCCACATTTAGGAACTATATTGGCCAATGTAAGCGTAATCATATTGCGTGTCTGATGATCAGGTGAACGAATCACAAATGTGATGGGAAACATATTTTCCAGAATTGAGTGATGAACATTGCATGTAGCGAATGAGCAAGGACGCTAATTTCCGATAATAATTGAGGGATAATTAATATAGATAATTAAGACAATTCGAGATAAACACTGTCCAAAATGCATGTTCGATGTCTCGGCCTCTGGCCACGGTCACAAACTTGCATATAACGACACAAATCACAGTATTACGAGCATGAAATAATAACGGCTTGTAACAAAACAATGGCATCACTTCTTGCACAGCTCCTCCAGTACCACACTCACAATTTGCAATCGTCTCTCATACATGGCTAACCCTCGGCACAGCGCGCCACCTGACATGCCGATCCCTGTTATAAGACATGCCACGACGTGGTTTGCGTATGTAGCGGTGTTTTGATATAGCGGTGTTTTGTCCATATAGCGGTGTTTTGATATAGCGGTGTTTTGTCCATATAGCGGTGTTTTGATATAGCGGTGTTTTGTCCATATAGCGGTGTTTTGATATAGCGGTGTTTTGTCCATATAGCGGTGTTTTGATATAGCGGTGTTTTGTCCATATAGCGGTGTTTTGATATAGCGGTGTTTTGTCCATATAGCGGTGTTTTGTGGTCACACATGCGCATCAATGCAAGCACCTTAGATTTGCGTTGTCTTTCGCCGTGTCCAAAATAAATGTCCACCCTAAAATTGTCATTCGTCACACAGTGCTGCTGGTGTGCTGGTGGGTTGTGGCCATATGCTCCCCTAGGGGTGTAACACATCGACGAAGACGCGAACCCCCTAAATGTTCGCTACGTCTATTTCTGATTCCTCTTTTTTCCAATGTGTAAACTGAATCGGGCACATTTTGCATTCTACTTTGCAACCTTCGTTGTGCATCTCATTGTGCATCACCCATTTGGCTCATGTGCACAAGTGTGGTATATTCTCTTTCCTGCAGGACATGGTGGGCTCCGCAATGCCGATCTGACCAGCACTGATTTTATTGACTTCCCACTCACCCACGCTACACTCAAGTGACCTAAATTTGACGAGCTTGCAATTTTGTGAATCGCCTTACACGAATTATCATCCATGTATTGTAGCCTAATGTAGTGATACTGTTGGGTTCTATTTGTATTCCCATTATTGCGGTTCGCACCCGGTCCCGTATTGCTCCACGCCCGGGTCTTGTGTGGTCTAGTTGGACCTTCCGTCAAGGATAAACTTTTTAAAAGAACAAGTCTGCTATTTTTTATGGGCTACGCTCACATGAGATTGGGTCGCATCAGACTAGCTGCCCGCTTCATCTCAGAGTCGAGCACTGCCAATTTAGATTTCATTGGATGAGCTGACTGGCAATGAAGCATGATAGGTGATGCCACATTCTTAACATAGAGCTCCGTTGTGTGACAGCCATCCAGTTAAACTGAGAACAAAGTATCAACGAAATATATGGATTTAGAGTGCACACTGTGTTCCAGCAAATATGTCTGGATGGTGCTGGTTGATTTTAGTGTAAGAATCTGTAAGTTTACACAAACCATGGGCCCAGATTCCGACAAATTTCGTCAGTGTATCGAACGTAAATGACTTGTTTGTCCCGCAGAGAGCTAAGCAAACTGGTCCCAATCGTGTGCATGAAGGCCATGGCCGGTCGTGGCGCGCATCGATTGCCAATCGCAACTCGCCTTCCCTGTTTGAATATGGAATCGCCAAGACTTACCAAATTATTCGTAAAGATGTAAAGATGTGCTTTAGGATCATGTCCTGTCATATGGACGCGCTCTTGGCTATCTAACTGAAGCAGTTCATCAATGCATTAATTAATTCATCATTCATTCATCATAATCAATTCATTAATTCATCATGCAATCACTCCTGCATTCATTCATCATTCATTAATTACTCATCAATCCCTGTATTCATTTTTAATTTCTTGTGCGTATTTTTTAAAATTATCGGGCACGTTTTCTCACGTTCACACGTTCCCAGCAGGCATTGGTATGTCAGATTGCACTCTGTGCTGAGGGTTAGCCATGTATGAGAGAGGATCACAAATGTTGGGTGCGCTACTTGGCGAGCTGTGCAAGAAGTGATGCCATTATTTTGTCACATGCCGTTAAATTGTCACGCTGATAAAACTGTGATTGGGAATTTGCCGATTCACCTGGATAATTCACCTCGTTGGATTTCCTTTACAGCAATGCTTGATCTTAGATAAAAGGGATGTGAAAGTAAAGAGGAATCATATAGGAGTAGACCGGCAGTCCAATAATGCACGAACAGTGCAAACATGATTAATTTTTCAGCTTGGATCTGTGCGTCTGCTGGGATATTGGCACAGTTTACTTAAGGATTTCCAGGGAAGTTCATCGTCATTTACATGTTTTGCAGGTACTTTAATTAATCTTACTATTTCATCATGCTGAAGCAGCTCAATGAACAAATCCATACAGCTTCCCCGGAATAGTAATATCAAGCAGATTTTTGTAACTGACTCAGATCCGCTGCGTAAACAGCATGTTTCGGTAAGGAATTCTACAACTTCGGACATCTCACCGAAAATCGTTTTGCCAACACCAATTTGTACTAATGGAGGACTGATTAACACACACACTGGAGGGTGGGGGGTGGGGGTGGGGTGGGGGGGGGGCGAAATCCGCCCACCCCTCCGGTTTTTCGAACATAACTCCAGATTTAACCGGTCGATATACGCCATTTTGTGTACATGCTTAGAAATGTCCGGCGCGTCCCTTAAAGTAAGAAAAACGGAAATCGGCCGACAATTTTTCGAGTTAGAGGCCGGTAAGGTCAAAACATCTCGTAGCGCCAGACCACAAAAATCGGCGCTGATGCGCTTCCCGTATATTGGTAAAAGGGAAGTGTTCTTGGCAACACTAGCGACTTGTTTGATGTATATTGTTATGCTATATAGTTTCAAGGTCATGTTAGGTCACCGAGGTCAAGTCGGGTCAAGTTCATGATAGGTTAATGAAACCAAACTTGGTCAACTGGAATGTTGTAATAAATGCAAATGACTGCCATACGATTGATGTCACTTTGCATGTTACTCCCTACACATCCTGAAAACTACTGTTTGTCATTGTGTACCTAAGCGTTTCCATACTTTATTCATGTACTTCACTCCATTCTTCGCGAAGCCGATTCCGCAGAGCCGCCCGACGGAGCAGTCGGGCGGGCGACCCGGTTCCGTAACTGGAACATGTAACTGACCTGATAAAGTGCTGTTATATAGGTGACCTGAGGTCAAATGCCGGGCCTAGCATCTGTATTGCATCATTAGTAATGTCCAAAACATCATTTAGGCCCATTTTGGAGCATTTAAACACAATCACTGCGATCCATAACAATGGCAATCCAAGCCACGC
>JAOTOM010002930.1:0-42500 GCA_034440615.1 Ashinkailepas kermadecensis
TTAGACGCTTCCGGATCCCAGGGTCCCTGTGAACCGTTGGGAAGAAATGCGACCCCAGCTTCAGCTGTCTCAGGCCTCAGCAAGTGCCGCGAACACCCAGGATGATGGTGTGGCCTGCCCATGTGACGGTTTCCGCGGAGAGGCGGGAAGGACCGTTCAGTGCGTGGAGGAGGCTAATGGCGCAGACGTACAGGTTGCCGTGTTACACACAACATGCTGGATTATGATGACGCCAGCAGGTCGCCGCTATCGTTTTATGCTTTTCCGTTAAATTTGGAATAGGAGGGCAAGGGATGACATAGACCCGCAGTGGGGTCAGCCATCGAACCCGGCTGGCTATGGAAATAGCGCTACCTCTGGCCACCACAGTCGCCCTGATACGGGGTATGGAAGCACGGAGGTGTTTCCGGGGCTCATGTGTCTCCACCGTCCATCCCCCTCTTCCCATTCCAGTATCCATTATGTGCCTGCGCCCCTTATGCCCTTCATCCAACTTTTGAAAGAACAATCCCTGTCACGAGCAGGTAGGTGAGCTTACTCTGGTTTACCAGTCCGCTCAGTTTCATCGGGGTAGTCGCGCCCCTCGGCCCGTCCCCCCGCTGACGGAGTCCTGGAGGCTGAGGTCCGCTGTCGCACGGTGCTAGTTGTGACGGGGGTGCAACACGCCTCTTGATCCCGATATCACGGAGGGGCGGATCGGGCCCGTGGAGCCTCACGGGTCAAGTGATAAGTCGCCTCTGTCCGGGGCCCTGGGCTTCGGCCTGCAATTTTGCCGGACCGGCCGGCCGGGTCAAGGGGTGGGTGGCGCTGTAGTGCTGTCGGGGTGGTGAGCCTCTCTCCTGGCCGCAAGCAGGCGCCGACTGCCCCGCTAGCCCGGGCACCTGGCGTCCTCTCCCGTCCGCGGGGCACAGGTGTCCCCCGATAGGGTCCTTATGGGGTGGGCCGCTATGAGGAGCCGAAAACAAAAACAACAGATAGCGTCCCCACAAACAACCCTCCTGTCCTCTGTGGAGGCCAGGCAGATAGCTTCTCTGCCCCACGCATCTTATCCTTCGAGGAAAACAAGGTGGCTCGCCTTGCTATCGCCATTTTGTGAGGAGATGGGTATGACCAATTTGGATAAAAAAAATTATACGCCTGAGAAATTGAAGGATTGTGCCTTGAGGCAGAATTTGCACAGGCAAGAGAGGCGAAAGCGCATTAAAAATATTAATTGAGTTTAGATACAGTGTCCAGAAAAATCAGAGTACAGTAGACGAGAACATTGCAACCAGCATAGAACCCTACACGACAAACATATTTGGCCTTATCTTACGTATATAAAATACACGATGCCTTATCATTGCCTCAGCCTCATGGAAGTGCTTGAGGAAGAGATTGGACAGTCTTTTGAGTTGGCTGACTGAGGCAAGGATGATACAGGTAGAGAGGCTCTGAGATGATTACAAGAAACGTGATTTTAACATTGAAAACCACAGGATGCTTTCCAGAAAGACGCTTTAGGCTACGTCCGTAAAGATCGGTGTTTTATCCCCTACCCAATGAGATTATTTAATGCCAAAAGTTCGACATGCCAACAAATGCTGCCGGAATCGCCCTGTGTGTGCTAGGGTGCGCCCTCCACAAACAACCCACGCATGCTAGCGAAAACTGCACCACCGCGAATTCGCACACCCTTTGTGCGAACTGTGCAGGGCAGGACAGGGCAGGATCCGCACACTTATTAGGGCCGAACTTTCCCGACTTGCACCAGGGAGAAATAAATAATTTACATCAAGCACAACCACACAAAGTAACGTTTTGGGAGGAAAAGATAACTATGCACATACTCATCCCAGAATGTCATACGCATCCAAAGTTTAAAATAGTATATTTATTTCACAGCACATACACCCAACAGAGCCTCTGAGCTGATCGCTCAATTTATAGCATTTCTTCGTTCTTTTGGAGCTCCTGCGTCGCGCGAAGCAAGGCCAGCGAACCCAATACCACACTGATGTGACCGAGGTCTCACCCTCCACGAGTGGCGCCATTCGCCCATTTGATGCCCCCTCCAGATCAACGCCCATGGGTAGAGTGTGGACGATGGCCCAACGGTCAAAAAGGCCTCCTCGGTCCCTTCCACCAATCACAGCTCCTCCCTATCTACTCACTACCTACCTCCCATTTTCATCCGCCCTCCAACCTCCACTCGCCTCCCACAAGCCCCACCACCACCCCAAAACCCAGCCTCTCCGCCTCCTCCTTACCTGAACACCCCCTTCCCTCAATCCTCCTATCCACCGACGCCCAACCCACCCTCCAACCATTCTACCTCACATCCGCCTGCAATCCTACATCCTCACACTCCACAACGCCATCCAATGTACCCAAATCCTTATCATCGACTTCCATGCATCCCACGTCCAGCACAACCGCTACAAACACATTATCCTGCTAACCCTCAGCATCCAAGTCTTCTGTCCGCTCTCTCTCTCCTCCAGACACCTCATGGCGGCCGCACCCACGACCCGACCATCTGTAGTGGCTGTACATAATCCTGGGACCCCGGACTTGGGAGCCCGGGGACGTACAACCTAACGTGTTTCCGTCCACTCGTGTCCGGAATCCAGAAGCCAACATCCAACCCCTCCCCCACCGTCTTCACCACCAGTTTAGACCGTGATGGGGCCGCCTGAAACCTTTCCCCCACGTCAAGCTGGCCACACTCCGATTTGTCCCCCAGCCTTGAATCGCGTGACTACAGGCTCTGTCGGAGGCGATGTCGCCAACCGAGTTCGGCAGACCGCGGACATGGCCACGGAACCAAACACCTCAGGATGTGGAGCCGTGAACGGGACATATCTAATTCGTCCTCGTCTACCCTATTTTTATCCCGCAACTTTCACCTCTATATTCTTGACATACGAGTTTTGTTCTCCAATGGAACTGCAGAGGTTTCAGAACCAGCCTTAACAACCTCCAAACCATTTTACACTCAAAACTACCACTAGCAGTTTGTCTCCAAGAGACTACGGTTTCCCTAACACACATTTCCACCTGCAAAAAAAATTACTCTGTGTTGCATTAGGATGTTACTCTCGCACTGCGGCGCATGGTGGAGTACATATTGTCGTGCACAACTCTGCTCCTTTCAACACATACCTGTCCTTTTAAATATTCAGTGTGTCGCGGCTCATGTGAAAATAAATCGCCATTCTCATACGATATGCAGCACCTCCGTGCTGGATCTCACCCTCTGCAGTCCAGAAATTGCACCTTTTTTATAACGGTCCGTGGACAGTGATCCGTGTAGCAGTGACCAGTTCCTTGTTTGGTTTCGTTTTATAAACCGTGCTGTTGTAACCCGACGACTTTCCAAGTGGATTTATATAATTAACCGAGCCGATTGAGATTCATTCCAAACAAATCTCGATAGTAGACTCCGTGACCACTCCAACGAATCTGTTGTCTCCGTGGAGACATTCACGACGGCAACTGTGCAGAGTGATCAGTGGCACATCCCTCGCTCATCAGGAACATCACTTCGAGTACCAGTCCCGTGGTGGTCGGAAAAGTGCCGAAAGGCTTTGTGTGCCAGGAAGAGGGCGCTTCGTACCATTATAGAAATGGCTGTATCTCAAATTTATTAGCTTTTTGAAAGCACGGGCATTCGTTAGGCGTACCATCGCCGAAGCGAAGCAAAATTCATGGAAAGCGAATGCCAACACGCTGAACCGTTCCGCATCATTGTCATCTGTATGGTACTGCATACAGCGCTTTTCTGGAAGGTACGCCCCACTTCCACTCCCAAAATAAAGCCGGTAAGGACCCACTGCATTATCGCCCCATCTCGCTCACTAATTCTTTATGTATGTTGTTGGAAAAAATGGTGAATGTCCGACTAATGTAGTTTTTAGAACGTAAAAATATCCTTGTGATGATACAGAGTGGTTTAAGAAAACATCGCAGCACGCTTCATCACGTTTTAGCATTCGACACCGTTATGCGCTCTACTTTTAGCAAGCATGCTATACGGCTGAGATATTATTCGATATTGACGGAGCATATGATACTGCATGGCGACACGGTATACTCATGAAGTTGCGCAGCATGGGTACCATAGGCTCAATGGGGATATTCTTGACATTTGTTTAGCTGCCAGAACTTTGTGTGTGGTTTCCTCTCTGATACATTCAAACAAGCTTACGGAGTTCGGCAGGGAAGTGTACTGAGTGCCATATTGTTTGCTATTGCCATCAACGATGCGGGCTCCCCATTGTTAATTTTCGTAGGGATGGCACTATTCGTAGATGATATTGCCGTTTGGTGTTCTTCGCGCACTGTGCAGACGGTAGAGAGACAATTCCAGCTGACTGTCCAGAAAGTGCAAAATGTTTGTGACAAAACAGATTTCGCTATGTCCTCATGGAAGGCCATCGCACTTCACTTCTACCGCAAACGCTCTTGCACTGATCCGGTGATTATGATGAACGGAAGCCGTATTCCATTCAAACCAGCTGTCACGTGTCTAGGTGTGTGGATTGAACGCCGATTAATATACAGCACCCAAATCAACGACCTTGCACAGAAATGCGCGAAGAGGCTGCAACCGCACGGTTTCCAGATGTTCGTATGGCACATATGGATATGTATTGCTTCTTATGTACCGATTTATTGTGCGTTCTAAAATTGACCATAGCTGTTTTATTTCTGACGGAGCAAGTACCACAACGAAGCGTCGTCTTGATGTGATCCACGATGCAGTTCTTCGCATTGCTCCTGGAACCTTTCGTAGTTCCCCGGCTGATAGTGTAATGGCAGAGGCAGATGAGCTGCCTGTTGCGCAGCGCCGTAATTTATTGGCGGGGAGATATGCATGCAATGCCGCCCAAAACCGAAAACATTCAGTCTATCAGTAGATATTTTCGGATACATCAAGGCCACGTCAATGGGCTCATAATCAGCGTGGATTACCGTTTTCCATTCACATGACCTTAACCCTCCGGAACTGCAATATTACGCCGGGTTGTGTTGCACGCACTACTACGACGAGCACTCCCCTTGGCATGTTGCCCCAGTACATATTGACGTCACTTTGCCCTGTTCAAAAGGAACATCTAAACCCGGATGAGTCGTGAAATCCCTACAAGGCATCGACAGAAATATCGCCTCCTGCTGGATTCCCAGTCATGTTGGACTTGCTGTATATGAAGCTGCTGACATAACTGCCAAGCATGCGGCTACCAGTAATAGCGGTGAAGGTCATCTACGGCTCCCCAAGAGATCTATATCCTACTATTATATTGCCAAGTATACGGTCAGAATGGCAATGAGCCTGGAACTTGAAGTGCATTAAGCTAAGTATATTGATGCCGGCACTAGGAGGGTGGTGGTCCTCACACCGGACTCAACGACGGGAGGAAATGATACTCTGCCGATTGAGGATAGGTCATAGCTCCGCGACATATGGCTACATACTGACTGGTGGTGACCAACCTTTATGCTCACATTTCTCTGGTCCGCTTACTGTATATCATGTTTTGGTAGGTTGCTTAAGGTTGGAATCGCTACGACGCCAGACTTCAGGACGGCTGAACACCAACGCTTCTTTACATACGCTCATAGGGAACGACTCTGAGGTCGTGGCGTCTGGGAACATTTTTGCCTTCGTTCAACAATCACACTTTGATGTTATATACTGTCACACATGAGGATTGATAACCAGTCAATATAGTATCACTGTAGGTTGTTTATAATACAGTTCTGGGCGCAAAATTACTCTGGTAGTCGACGCGCCCCTAAACTCCAAATCATCATCAAGGGACATTGCACCAATAATGAGGAATCCCAACTATTACGTTTGTCAGTGAAGAAACAAATTGTCGTTGCACAGGAAGAATCGACGAAGAAATAATTTTTGCACCCTCCCTGAATATCCCGGAAATGCTTGCGCTCATGAGAAGAAAGCAAGCATACTAGGGTGGACTCCGTTTGTAGCGAGCAGAAGGGAGATGGGGAATTTCGCAGTCTAGATCTCAGAACTAAGTCGGCGACATAAGCTTTTCCTCGGTAAGTGGGAGGGAAGTGTCAGGCCAACTGTCTATCACAAGGCCGATAAAGTCGTAGGTCAAGGCTCATGTCGCCCAGTCAAAGTTTGTGTACTAAAACTGGCGATTTCGTGGGAAACTTATGTGACTTGAGCTGAACTATCCTCGAAACGATTTGCATGGTAGTCATCGAGTTCCTGGTATTGCCAAAATGACGTACTGTCAAGCTTGGGTTGATACCTCCGAAGAGATAGCAATAGCAGTATGAATGTTCTGCTTCCAATCATATTTCAACTCCATTGCCCGAATTTCATGCCGATGAATACAAAAAGCGATTTAGGTACAGAAGCTTTGTTGCATATCACTTCTAATCCGATGTTGAATTTTCAGCGGAATAAATGAATGTTTTGTCCACATTTCGGAACACCTCCACTAATAACTCTGCAAGAAGTATTCAGTTCAGTACAATCCTAGGGTTAGGACATATATCAACCACCATAAAAACACGAGGGGAGGGAGAGAGAGCGAGTTGGAAAGAGAGAAAGAAAGAGAGAGAAAGCGGGAGAGAGAGAGAGAGAGAGAGAAGAGATATATATATATATATATATATATATATATATATATATATATATAGATATATAGAGAGAGAGATATAGATATAGATATATATATATATATATATATATATATATATATATATATATATATATATATATATATATATATATATATATATATATATATATATATATATATATATATATATATATATATATATATATATATATATATATATATATATATATATATATATATATATATATATATATATATATATATATATATATATATATATATATATATATATATATATATATATATATATATATATATATATATATATATATATATATATATATATATATATATATATATATATATATATATATATATATATATATATATATATATATATATATATATATATAGAAGAGAGATATAGAGAGAGATATAGAGAGAGAGAGAGAGAGGAGAGAGAGAGAGAGAGAGAGAGAGAGAGAAGAGAGAGAGAGAGAGAGAGAGAGAGAGAGAGAGAGAGAGAGAGAGAGAGAGAGAGATGGAGAGACAGGGAGAGACGGGGAGAGACGAGATAGTTAAGGAGAGCCAAGGACAGACAGTGGGAGACGATGGAGAGAGAACTTAGAATCTTATCAGAGAAACACACATTTCCCTCGGTTCATACGCATGCTTTTTCGCATTTTGCGAAGTCCGCGGGCCGAGAAGTTGTAGCCCGGGCTTTTTGCTCTACATAGTTTACCTCATGCCTGGATCTTGGAGGGAACGGTAGTAGATGTGCAGATTTGCGGATATATTTAGCAAAAGTCAAAGCAGCAAAGAATGCTTTTCCTTTTGCACGTAATAAGATTGACTGGGAAAGGCATGACATAACAAAATCGCACCAGGCTGCACAAAGTAAAGTGCACAGTAATACAATCGCACTGCACAAAGTAAAGCAATTTTATTCAGTACCAATCACTGTGCCGATGACGGCCGCAGCATCTCCAGACCTCACACACGCTGAGAGCGTGGCGGCGTGTTGGTGAATTTCATGTTCGTTGATCAGTTCCACCCATCGATGACAAGACGTCGTCTGCCTGCTTCAATACGTACCAGGTGTGTAGGTGATATCAGCTCGTTGCTGCACTGTGTGGTCCGGCCGTCTTTCCATCTCGTCACCATGGTGACGGTAACATGGTGACCATAACATCTCCATGGTGACGGTAAAGTAATACCTCTGGGGGTATGAGCGCAGCATGAACAGCACAGAGCGTGTCGTAGGCAATTAGCTGTCCGGCTGACGTCCATCTAAATGTCTAAAAAGCGTCCGTACATGGTCTCGCCCTTTCCGACCGGTCGCGACCTGGGCACATACTTTTAACAGTGTTTGGAAGTGTTGAATATGTGCACCGTCACACGCGCTGCGCATTGACAAGCAATGCCGATCAGCCGAAATAGCCAGCGCCTGAAGAATGCCCAGTAAAACACTTTTCGATATCAAGTGTGTCGCATGGCTGAGGGCAATGAGCATACTAGCACATTTGTCAATAACTGCACTGACTTGATCATCATAACTCAGGTGCCGGTTTGGTGTCACACAGAGGCTTTTTAAAACAACTTTTGCGTCACGAATTGTTACTTCACAAACATAGCAGGAAATGTCGCTGAGGTCACGCAGCATGACAGGCGTACCAAACAGTAACATTTTAGCCTGAGCAGCGTTGATGTTCACTCTGGTATGCACTACAGAACTACTGGTACATGATTTTAAGGAAATTCTGCATCTTAGTCACCAGAGTATGCAGAAACTCTGCATCTTAGCCACACTTAGCACTATGCATTTTTACCAGATGTCAGCACTTGACTATAGCGTATTGGACCATAATGGCGTCCTGTTCAATACAAAGAGCTAGACCATTAGCGAACAGCATATATATGAAGCACAATTCAGAGATCACTCGTATACACCTATCTCATTTACCTACACCCGAGATGTTGTAACACCGCCGTCAGATTTCCGCTACTGAACTCATTGGGTGTGCGCGAAAAGGTAACGTCTGAACCAGTGTATATCGATCCATAAAGCGTATGTTATTCGAGCAGCTTGTCGCATGTGATGGTGTCAAACATTTGGATATGTCAAGGAAAACTAACATAGACATTTCACCGACATACATACCTCTGATAAAGCTCCCGGTAATTGCATGTAGCGCAGTTTATGTTGAGCGCTGTTTTCTATAACCATGCTGTGTGTCTGAGACAGTTCGATTCCAAATTCAAGACGAGGTGTTTCTGCACAGCTCGCTCCACGAATTTCACAACGGCAGTCATACACGACATTAGGCGGGTATCTGAAGGCTCTTTCACTACCGAACATATCGGACCGCTGCAGTCGCGTGCTTCTACGCAGCGGATACGTTGCCGCTCAACAGGCTGGCACTCACAATACGCGGTTTCACGCGTGCACTAGCGGGAAGTAATCGTCATGACATCCCAATGGCGGGGTCAGGGCATAATAGTTACGTTGATCTGAAAGCTTTTAGTCTGTAGATTGGACCAATTTATGATATCAATAAACAAACAGAGTAGGTTCAGTTACCTAATACGACAAGTTTTTGGACTAGTAACAGCTTGTTTATGCACAAATCCTGAAAATGTACACCTACATCCGCGCCTGGGACGTCATCTAGTCGGAAATCTGGAAGTCAGACCAAGCGAGCCTGACTTCGGAAGTAAGCTCGATGACAACAGCTGTCTGTCGAATTCAGCGGTCTTCAAATGCCAAACTCGACCACTCGACCACTCTGATCAATATTGCCAGCCAGCTTCAACCGCGGTAAGTGATTGGCCCTTTATGATAGCTATGACAAATCATAATCCATGTTTTAAAAAATGACGTCATCATTTGTGCTCTGATTGCATCATTTACGGCTGAAATATGTCAGGAAAGCCAACAAACAAGTTTGTCTCAGATTCGCATATTTTGGACGTGTTGCGGTCTTTTGGGTGCTGTAAACAACTCATGCTTTGCTCTTTCTTGCGAGTATGATATTCAAAGCCAAGGATCAATTCCCCCCCTCAGTAGGAGTTATTTAGGTAGGAGTACAGCGACATTTAAAAACGGAGCCTCGTATGGTGCGGTACAGCGGATTGCATTACAACTGTAAACATCCCGCTTGTAAAGTGGAGAGAAATGAATATTTTCGGGAGCGACAAGATGGAATCGTAGCATCTGGAAATGATGTACTTCAATATTTATTCATAATATAGGTACTTCACAGCCATAAAATAAAACGTAAAAGGAAAAATATTCATCCGCAGGATCCATGCTACCAATTTCTCCCCAATATTGCATATTTACTGGTAGTCCAACGGCACATTTATGTTCTATCCGACAACTCCTACCTCCCGTCCGTGGTGCCAAATGCGGCCAGATTGGCTAGTTGCTTCTGTGAATTAAGCGGTTTTTTTTCTCAAACATTGCCACAATTTGAATAGTTTGGTTGAGTTCAATATTTAATTTATTACTTCATAGTTAAAACTTCTGGAATATTTCATATCTACAGATCAAGTACATATATTTCAATGATATGCCCTTCATGCTAGACGAAGTCATCGACATTGCATGCCGGTGCTTATTGGCGGTCGTGAAACGGGCTAATGTCGAGTAGGACGTGTCTTAATCCGAGGGAAATATTTGGAATACCGAAGCAGTTCTACCATCCATGTATAATTGACGGTTTGTTCGCGAACATTTCGAGGCGCATTGGCGGGTCGATCTGCACCCTGAACGCACTACTTGTTACACGGGGCAGGTGGATAGGTACAGTCCTAGTCGCGACAAGCACACAAGAGGCCAGGAATGCGGTCTGAACTGGCGAGTCGCATGTTGGACGCAGCAAGACCTGCATGACTTAAGCAATGCTTCTGTACGGCAGACATGGTGCTCTGCGGTTTACTGTTGCATTGGAAATGACCCGAGTAAAATCATGGAGTCCATTGTAATGGCGACAAGTTGCGCCCTCACTGTCAACGAGATCAGGGCGCGAAGTTACAATGACATCAATTAAAGAACCGACCAGTCCATGGGTAACCATCGTCGTGCTAACATCGCGTAGATGGTGAGTGTTAAATAACTGAGGTAATAAACGCTCGGTCTTGCTCCTTGCTCTAAAATGACAGCTCAAATCGTATGCTGGCACAACGTCCGCCTTGGGATAATTGACAATCTTAAGTTGCATCCACCCTTGTAGATCTTCGAATCCTGAGGTAACTTGATGGACGGAATTTCTGGGCACACGACAGACCGTGCAGATCAGCACCAGCAGGTGGTTCCTAGCTCCGAACCAGATCCACATGCTCCCAGGGTTGGAGCCGGAAGCGCCTGTAACTGGGTTTGGCCAGCGCCTGTAACTGGTTCACTCTGGTGCGCATCTCAAACCAGGAACAACAGTCCACCGCCTTCATCTGGTAACTTAGCACTAAGGGGCTGTCTCGTCGGCAAGATCTATGTCCTCTAACATTACGCAGTGCGTCATTAAGCAGGCTTCAGCAATGTCTCGACGACGGCTGAGACATATGACCCGTGATCACAAATCCAGTTACTTAAATCGGGCGGGCTCCACTTCAAAGACTGTGCTCAGATGTCCGACCATTAGCACGTCTTCACCACCAAACAGCTGCCTCCGCCAGTTTCAGTCGCCCCGCCGGCCTCGGCGCCTGGGCCCACTCGTGCGGCCGCGAGGCGTATCCCCCCCCCCCTCTCTCTCTCTCTCTCTCTCTCTCTCTCTCTCTCTCTCTCTCTCTCTCTCTCTCTCTCTCTCTCTCTCTCTCAGCAGCCGTGCGTTATCCAGCAGCAGCTGCGGCTGGTTCGGATCTATGCGGCGGTGACCCATCATCGGCTGGGTAAACGCCGGCGGGCGGAGCAGGATGGCCTGGCGGGCGGAGCAGGATTGCCTGGCGGGCGGAGCAGGATGGCCTGGCGGGCGGAGCAGGATTGCCTGGCGGGCGTCGCCACGCTTAGACCAAGGAAGAAAAGGCAGAGGAGGCGGGGAGTTCAGTCCAGGGTGGCCGGTGAGAGAAAAATATATAGGGATGTACATATCATACGCCTCATATATTTTTTTCTCTCGCCAAAATGGGTACTAAATCATGGAGATACATGGAAATAATTTGCAAAACAGTTACCAATCCTAATTTTAGAGGAAAAAAACGAGATGAAACTAACTGTCAATCCTGATCGCGATCAAACGCGCTGAGCTCGAACGCTCCGTGGATTAGTAACAGGATTACTGACCGGATTACCAACAAGAATACGGGTGTTCCCAAGACCGGCGTGATCGTGATTAGTGCTCGTGATTAGTGCTACGCTACGCACGCATGACCGCCCATATTCTTACGCAAAGTCCCTAATTGTGTGCACAACTTGATGGTATGATCAGATGTGTTAATGCTTGGCTTTGGCATGTTTGGCTTTGGCATGTTTGGCTTTGGCATGTTTGGCTTTGGCATGTTTGGCTTTGGCATGTTTGGCTTTGGCATGTTTGGCTTCGGTATGTTTGGCTGTCACAGAGAGCTCGCCATTTTCTTCTTTTTTCGAGGCGGGGCGGGGGAATTGGGTGTAATTGCCATTGACAAGGGTGGTAATGTTTGTGAAGATACCAGCCCAATAATGGTAGCAAAAGAGAGCATATAAATGGCCAATGCTTAGGAGGATCCAGATACATGTATATGGGACACTTCAGCAACCAAAAAAGGCTCTTCAATTATCCTTCGTGGATATGTTTGCGATGTTTGCCGGTGTTATAATGTTTATTTTCTTCTTCAGAACCAGTTGCATGGGTTCAATCCTTATTGGATGACTCAAGAGAAAGTTGTGGTGGCTTGAGCGATTCCCAAGATATTCAAAACGACGCCTCGTGCTAAGGTGGAAAATTGAGGCTAATTTAGATGTTTGCGAAAACATCAATTTCTGTCTTGTGAAAGTCTGATTTTTCACCCCTGTTCCTTGTCTACCACTGTTTGTATGTTTGCGAAAACATCAATTTCAGTCTTGTGAAAGTCTGATTTTTTACCCCCGTTCCTTGTCTACCACTGTTTGTAGAGATGAATATGCTTCATTTTGTCCCATGGTGATACCTTTGTATAGCTCTGTGGAACTTACCATACACGGTATGCATGTACAGCCCCAAATTTAATGGTTCAAGGTTGAGCTGGGTGAGGCGGGGACAAGGCACACATTGGGAGTGGGAAGGGAATACATATGCATGTTGATGGGCTAAGCACCCCATCAGGATTCAATTAGATCATTCTTCATCTCTTAATACTGTTTGCTATGAAAGAGTCCACATGGGTAGAACTTCGTAGCATTTGAGAAAAACATCACCAATAAACAAGCAAATACAGATGTAAGCATCAATGATGATCCAGTCTGTTCCCACAGATTGTGCGAAAGTCGTAAGAAGATTATATCATTGGCAAATACGGGTATGCTTCATCACTATTTATTTCACTTCCAGGTTTGCTACTACCGTTCAATCTGTATTGTGCAGTAAACAAATGCTGACTTTCCAACAGTTGAATGATGAGGGATGGTGTAAGCAAGGGAGATGACGTGATGTGAATGACTGGGCTGGGGTGGCGTAACGTTTTCTGCCTCGATATATTGCGTGTTCTATATTTTATACATTAGATATGTTGCGATGTGATATTTTGCATTTTCAGTATTTTGCCATTCCATATTTTGCATGTTAAATATGCTGCGCATTCGACATTCTGCTATTCACTGCTTCACGTTTGCGATAATTTTAGAATGTTGTATTTTGCACCTTCAATATTTTGCTTTCAATGTTCATTCACTGGATACTTTGGATTTACATAAGTTCCCGGAAGCCATCTCCAATATCAAATGGCAGGGAATTGTGAAAAGGGTCGCATAAAAGCCACGAAAATGCTACCGCATCAAATGCAGATAAAAATGAAAAAAAAGTCCCGTGAAGGCCACACGCAACGCATCGTTGTTCCATTATCGCCGTGTTGTCTTGATCATCCATGGGCAACATGAATCTGCCGCCCCTCCATGGATATGCGGCCTTATTTGTGTTTGGCTACTCTGTCTTCCTTTGTTGATGGAGTTAACTCCATCATACAAACATATCATCCTTAGAATAAAGTATTTATGCGTATTCATATTACTTTCTAAAACACTATTTGTATCACCTTATCATGTTGTTGAGATAAATTTCGCTGTGATCAATATATTCAAAATTTCACGGCACTTCAATGCATACTGAAACTATTTAAACTATTCGCGATAGTGATAGTCATCGCTCAGGAGCATACAAGGGCGTGTTTGTTATTGCGTGGCAATGCACGGGCGCCACGCAGCTGACTATAATGCACTTCTTTACATGTATGTTCAACACCCACCGGCCGCCTTACAGCATGTCACACGCTATAAAATGCCAAAATGAAGCCATTTTGGAGACGAAAAATGTGGTATGGACCACTTTTGAACGAGAGTTGGCCCACTGTGCGGCGGTGCTGTTCGCCAGCGCGCGCGGCGGACACTAAGTCGCCACAGCAGGCGCCGTCTCGGCGCCGTCGGACACACGCGCAGTCTGCCGGCGTCGCCATTAGCGCACTCGGTCTGATCCGGCGGCCTTTGTGGCGCGACACGTGTGCGTCACTGGCGCCACTCGTGCAGCCCCGCTGTGAGCCGCCGCTGGCCGGGCCGCTGAAACGGCCAGCCAGCGTCGCACTCGATGCTGCCGGCGACTTTCGATAAATTTGCCGCAGCTTCCGCAGGATTAAGATGTATGGACTTGTGCGCGGCTTTGTTGCGCTGCAAATTGCACCCGCAGACCTTTGTGTGTCAGATAGCTTGTCAAGCACCATCTCGATGTCATGTGTTACATTTGTCAGGATGCCTTTGCGCAGGCTAATGTGTGTTTGGTTGAATTTTGGCAGCCTGTCACCGTGTTGGAGATGTCGGCTGTTTCCGTGTGTATGTATTTGTACGTGTTATAGGTAGAGTAAGGTAGCGCGAGGAGTACCGAGCTAAAGGAAGGCAAAAAGGAGGCGAAAGGGAATAGTAGAGTTGACTGGTAGAGAGTTGACAGGGGTACAGCTGAATGACTTCAAAACAGATGAGTAAAGATGAGCAGAGTTGAGAAGAGCTGCCGTAGAGTTGAAGTGGTAGAGTTGGTCGAAGCCCAGAGGTGATGAAGCAGCGACGAGTTGTCGGTCCGGATGGTGTCTGTTTGTGGTATGGGGTGTAGTGGGTGGGTTGGGAATGGGACATTGCCACAGTAGTATTAACATTTCAAGAAAAACATACACTTTATGGAAAGATGGTTTTTCGCTTTTCTTGTTGAGCAAGTCTCTTTTTTCGTTTCTTTTGTAACGTATCTTATTGTTGTTTTTGTTCTTCTGTGCCTTTTGTTCGTATTTTCTTTTTTCTTTTTTTAACGCATCTTTTAATTTTCCCCATTTTCCGTTCCCTTTTTTATCACAGAGCATGAAGTATGTGTGTAGTTGAAAGAAAGTGGAAGATATGTTCGTGTCATGTTGGAAGTTCGTTGTTGAGGAGAGTGGTGATATTCAGTGGGATGTTGTTTGTGGTGCAGTAGTTTGTGATATGTTGTCTTTTGTTGGTATAGTTGGTGCAGTGTATGTGTATGTGTTTGATTGTAAGTAGTTGGTGACATGTGGTGCATTGTGGTCGTGGACGTGTTAGTGTGAGGTAGGAGTGAGTGAGTGCTGTGTGTCCGATGCGAAGTCGTGTTATCGTGTTCCTTGTGCCTGGTGTTTTGATTGATAGTGTTCCAGTGTTCGTGTTTGGGGTGTATTTCGTGGGGCTGTATTTTGCGGTGTCCCATGTTTGTTGAATGTGTTTGTTGATTGCCTGGTGAATTGTGGGGAAATAGTCGGATTGTGAGTAGAGGCAGTATGTGGTCTGTTGCAGTCTTGTGGCTAGATTTGATTCGGTGTCGGCGTGTTCGTTGCCATGTATGCTTGTGTGGCTCGGGATCCAAAGGAGACGTGGTTGTTGATAGTTGTTAGTGTGTTATGTATGCGTAGTATTTTGGGGATGAGAGGGTGTTTGAATGTGGTGTAGGGTGCTATGCTTTCCATTGCTGATTTGGCGTCTGTGGCTATGATACTCTGTTCAATTTTTGTGTTGTAGACAGTAGTGTAAGCTGTGAAGATTGCGTATCATTATGCTGTGTATGTGGATGCTGTATGGGGCAGACGAGCGCGCAAGATGACCCGGGCGGTGCTGTACCTGGGTAGAGCACCGCAGCTGTGCGCGTCTCCAAGCTAATGACATTGGCATGGCTTTATCATCTTGACTGGGGGCACACTTGGGCAAGGAACACCCCATTTATTGACAAACGCAAAATACGTGTGCAGTTTATTAGTTGGTTCGGCTTTACACTCAATTTTAAAAGAGTGCCCCGGGTAATCATGATCACCACTAAACAGACCGCATCTTTGTGGTTTGGCCGAACTAAAGGCATTCAAGTTGGAAACGGAGCCGTTGTTGTACATCGCTCTGCCGTCTCTTTTGAAAACAAACCGAAGAGCAAAAACTTCCCGAACATATATTTCCTTCTTGGCTTAAGTGAGCACTCTTGGCTTAAGTGAGTTCGAATGTTTTTGTGTTGCGTCAACCGTTTACGGTTATACGTCTTCAACAGCAATTATTCACACTTGTTATTCCTCTAAAGCTATCAAAAACATATCTGGAGGCGACATCGTCTCTCCTTCGCCCTGAAGTGAATGTCGCTGCATCAGTCCCCGCTCGCTAATTTCATCCGGACGGCGCTGTCCCACTGCCGGTCGCGACATCATTGCGCCTAATTCCATCGGATGGCGATCCATTGTGACGTGCCATCTCCCACCGGAAAATGGCCAACTTTTGGCTGGGGCGCGCCGCAGGGCCGAATGGCTTGCAGGCGGCCTCTCAGCGGCACAAAAACACCATTCCACCGCATCTCTGCCGACCCGGGTTTGTCGTCGTCGGTCGCAGACGAGGCACTCTATTTATGTGAGCGGTCGACGCCTACGCCGTTGCCGACGCCGAAGTCGTTGCCGGCGCCGTCTGGAGGCGGTGGACGGCGAGGCCGTTCGGGGTCAGGCGGCAATGGGGGCGGGTACTGTCGTGGCGACTCCGCACGTCGACCCCCAGCGGTCACAGGTAGAGAAGCTCCAAAGATCTGAGTCGCCGTTCCACACAGACAGTGGCGTATCGTCGGCAGTGGGTAGGCTCGGACGCCGGCATCTCCGGCAGCCATCCAGCGCGGCGTTCGGCGAGCCATGGTAGGAGCTCACGTTGCCGGCTTATCGCAACTGAAGAGTCCCTTGTGGGATGGAAGGTGCTTTGCAATGGTTCCATTAATACATGCATGATGCTCCTCGGGTTCCCAGTGGAGGCTTATGCAAGGCGAACGAGAATTAGATGCCGCGCAAAGTTGTATACTTCCATTCAAAGCACCGAACAGTTAAATTATCACTTTTTGATCTACACTGCATAGTCCACAAACCGAAATACGGAACCTCATGCACACATGCTGACTACATAGTTAAATAAATTGGTCAGAGTCGAGTAATAAATAAGCCAGAACTGCTCGGCCAGTTAGTTTAAAGCCATCCTGTTGGTCTCCCAGCAGCGATAGCAAACTTCAGTGATCCTATTACATCTCATATCATGAAACATGCTCGAGTTACATATATACCACGACAGGGCAGTGATGGATGATGTCGCTGATAAGAAATATTGGATAACTTGGGTGGAGAAGATGAGGCACATAGAGAGAGAGAGAGAGAGAGAGAGAGAGAGAGAGAGAGAGAGAGAGAGAGAGAGAGAGAGAGAGAGAGAGAGAGAGACTTCACATAGGGGTCTATATCTAGGGAGAGAGAGAGAGTTCGGAAGAGAGTGGGAGGGAAGAAGACATAGGAATAGACGAACTGGAGCACAGAAAAGGAGAGATGTATAAAGACTACAATTACGTGTAAGGTTTCTTATTAATTTTCGGACTACATTCAAACGCTTGGTTGAGTTTTATGCACAAGAACGACAGGGGTTCGAACACTAGAACACCAGGTCAGAATACTGAAATATACTAGACGGAAGTAGAACACCCAAAATGCCCGAGTTCTGTGTGATATTTCGAACAGTGGCTGCTACCACAATCAACTGACACAGATACATCCGCTACAGCTCCCTTACGCTCCCACTACAATGTATGTTACTAATCTTATACCCACCTCCAAATGTGCGGTAAGGGCCTCTAATTACACGAAATATACTTAGGAACCATTTCATTTAGTTGTGGATATTCTGTTGGTGACTTCGTCATGGGAGTTTCCTCGCCTTCGGCTCGTACGATTTCTGGTGGGCAGTGTAATCACGTAAGGAGTTCCATCACATCGAGATCCGTAACATCGCATTAACTACACTTAGTAAGATGAGCTGCCAGTTCTTGCCAAATGTTGCAAGCTATCGGGTCGGCAAAGCCTCAGTGACCACGAACAAATAGGACTCAACCGTGACACTAACTACAAGCTATCATATTCCGATGAGATTCAGAAACACTCCGTGTATTCTGGATGGCTTCTGCACCGTCCGTGACCTATCCCGTCCTCGTCCGTAGGACGAAATGACAGCCCTATCCAGAACAGACCGAGGTCACCGAGGTCACCGTGCAGATTCGGCGTCCACATTTCCTTCCGCATGGCCGGCGACCATTCTCCATTGCTGCGCATCATGCACGAACCATTGGCCATAGCCGTACATCATACGCGAGCCGGCTGTTTCCACAGCGTTTGTGCATCGACAAGTTATTGCGGCAACGCTCGTCTTGCTATAAGAAGATTGCGCAGCTGAGATGATTAAAACTATGCATGCAAGCGTGCATCGAGGAGCCGAGAGGACCGGACAGGACACAGCCCTTCATGAACGTAGCCCTACAGCAATGTACATAACCCTATGCCAGAAGCGGGCTGTGAAGCAGGGGTGGAGGGGAAGTAGTGGATGCGGTATGCGACATGCGGTATTGCACCGATACAACGCATCGGGAGCGTCACGTCTGTGTTGCTCGTGCGGCGTGCGGCGTGCGCCGTGCCGGTACTGATCGGGCAGTGGCACGCCTCGGTTAACTACACCATGCGATCGCCAAGCGCCCACATTAAGGTCGGTTCAGTCGACCTGAATTGGCTCACTTGCGTCTCTGCGTGCGCTGGAAGTGACGTCACGTGTTCCACGGCATTGCAACTGCGCTGCCAAGCCGCTGAGCAACAAGCTGAATTCTTCCTCGGTGTGGGCCGGCTCAGTGTAGGCTGTGGGTGTCCGACGCACATGGGCACGTCTACATGGGCACGTCCACATGGGCACGTCTACATTGACACGTCCACATGGGTACGTCCACGAGGGAACGTCCACATGGGCACGTCCGGCGCACCGCACACGAGCACACGTGAGTCATTCGTATGCGCATCCGCTCATCCGTGGGTGCGCATCCCTGACGTTCCGTTCGTCCGTGAGTGCGCATTCCCAACATCCGCTCATCCGTGGGTGCGCATTCTTAGCATTTCACTCACCCACAGGAGCATGTTCTTGACAATCTGCTCGTCCGTAGGCATTCTTCGCGATGTTCATTTTCAGCTATGGAGCACATGTCATAGTCATGTCATAGGTAATAGCCGTAGGGCAGAACATGGGCGTAGGGACAAGGGGATGCGCAGAGGTTACGCCTTCTTGGGAGACAACCATTAACCTCATGAGTGATGCGTGCAAATCATTGACTGAAGAGGTGGCTTGGGGCCCTCGTCCTCTTGAACGTTCATAGGCCCTTGGAGCAAGGAATGCATGACGGCATGCGTGGATCCGATTGGTTCCAAGGGCGCGCATCCTCCCACTAACTAGGGGACATGCTGCGGTTTTTGTCCTTCCAATTTGCTCAAGAAAATGATAAAGTCCCACATCACGGATGTCACGCTGCCTCTCGTTTAAAATCCTGAATCTTCGGTGGCACCTGTGGTGGAGGCCGCGGACGCTTCAGTCTTGGGGGGAAAAGTAGCAGATATCGGAGTAAGGACTTGATTCCTACCACCTTCAAATTCTCACCCTCTCCCTCCTCCAAACATCGAAGGTCTGGCGATGTCGATGCATTGAGCCGTTCGATTGTCCGACCCCCCTTCACGCAGATCAAATATCCGACCCCGTTTCATGCAGGTCGCTTGCATCACGTAGGTAATCACGTGACGGGCGGTAAACAGAATCCACACAGCTACCCTTGCAGGCACGAACAATGCAACCACGAACCATTTTTAAATCGAGCTTGCAAGCACATCGGATGATATATGGTGATGGAGCTGACGAAAATACGTTGAAAGACCGCATACAATGATGGGGGAATAAATTATGATTGAAAGCGCCGTGACGAAAATGTCATTAATTCTTCAAAGGCGTTGCTGTCTGATCTTGTTTGGTTGGGTCACTGGTATGCCTTTTTCCATGCATACACGAGCGTCCTCTTACTCTGGCCTCGTGCTCACTTTTAGTCAGGTGGTGAAGAGAGTTCCTGAGACACTGACTGGTGTGCCCCGTGCTCGCCTTTAGTGATGTGGTGAAAAGAGTTCCTGAGACACTGACTGGTGTGGGCAAATACATTGGGTCAGGTGGTAAAAAGAGTTCCTGAGACACTGACTGGTGTGGGTAAATACATTGTGTCCGGTGGTGAAAAGAGTTCCTGAGACACTGACTGGTGTGGGCAAATAAATTGCAAATGAGGCCCGCTCTGCATGTTTTGTGGCAAGTACTCCTTACAATGGAGTCGAGTTTTGAGGCGCTCGCTTGTAATCAGCCCCACATCTCGAGCGACACTTCAGCCCTAAATTCAGTCCTCCCATTGCGTTGTCCCGAAATGGTCGGATTTGAGTGAATATATTCCAAATAACCAGTACCCGTGGATGGCGGCTTACAGTGATTGGCGATTCGGGTTGAACGTTAAACTTTGATGAAGACGTCCGCGACAGGATGAGTATAATGGAGTACCAGGATGTAGCCAAAGTACTTGAGTGACCACCATCCGAGACAACCAGACTCCGTCCCCACTCCCAGTATAATACTGCTAAAGTAATGGGAAAGTTCACTGCTAGAAAGTGACACAGTCGTGACTGCGGGTGCTCCTCTCACACTCACTCAGCTGACATGTTAGAGGAGTCCTTGCTTTTTGCATGCGACTTTCTAGAACAGGAGAAGGCTTGCTATCGGTTCCAAAGTGGTTCAGAAGTAGCCCAAGACAATCTCTTGTACCATCATCAGCGGAGTACGCTGTGGAAATGTTGCCATAGGGGGGGAGCGAGGGAGAGCATACATCAACTCCAACTCTTCTGACTCTTAACACCATGCCCATGTCGTTGTATGGCAAAAATCAGCCTGAAATTATTGTTGATATCTCCCAACCTATTTTGATTTGGGGCTGAGCTCGTGCATGGATATAGATAACATACGTTTGTTTAAATATAGCTAACATTCGCCATGCATCGACAGGCATCCGAATATTGGTGCTAGCATTAACAGTATAATTTCATATAAGAGTAGACACATACACAGCTTCAATTACACTGTTCAGACCAGGTCAGAAGGTCGCCGGGATTTGCTCATATGCATCTCACCAGACGGTGACTGGAATTGACTGGCAGCTATTGTACAATGTGGTACCGTCAGTACATGCATACACACACACACGCACACACACACACACACACACCTACACACACACATACATATATATATATGAATACATATATATATATATATACGTATATTTATATATTTTAGCGGTGCTTGCTTATTCATGTTGAAGGTTCGTGAGGACTGAGATGAGCATACAATCACTGTTCTGATTGGACGTCCCTGGACACAGAACTCGTGGAACAAAAATAAATTCTGGCAAGTAAGGGCTATTCCAACACAGACATTGACCAAGAAACCAAACGACACCTGGACAATCACTTCACTAAGCAGCAGACAGAGCAAAACTGGCACGGAAACTGGCAACTACTACACAAATCAAATGATATCTGCATACAAAACTGACTAGAAAAAGAGACGGCATTAGAAGCCAAGTAACCCCTACAGATAACACGAGTGACATACAACTCATCACATGCTATCAACACAGGAAAACATCAAGTCTTCTCACGAAAGAAACAGCTCGCACGGTTCAATTGACAACCTAAAATCCACCAATGTAGTGTACCAGTTCGCATGCCACCGCAAATGTTGTACAATGTACACTTCGCTCGGCACACTACATTGGTGTAACACAGACGACACTCAGTGGACGCTTGACTGCACACTTGCGTGACGGAACACCACACCAGCACCTTCTCCAACAACATGACAAAAAGTGACTATAAAATAATTGACTGACAATACCTGCGACATATACTGACATCGGACGGCTTCAGATTGCGCTGTCTACTCGGAAACACGCCCCGGAAATGAACAAACAGATGAAATAGTGTGCTACATTGGAGCTGATTGTATGGTAGCTTGCCTGTCAGTCGCATTATATTTCCCTGATAACCGTGACGGCATTGATTGAGACACAGCGCAATATAAAGCATTGTACGACTGCTATATGTTATTAGTTCCGCGCACTGCAACTGTAATATCTGATTAGTGCATGCTCTTTTTGTGTTATGCGATTGGAATTTCAAAACTGATCCGACACTTCAAGCAGTTTTTCTGACGATGACCAATATATATATATATATATATATATATATTTTGTATGTGCATGTGTATGTGTATGTGTATATGTGTGCGTGTGCGTGTGTGTGTGCGTGCGTGCGTGCGTGCGTGCGTGCGTGCGTGCGTGCGTGCGTGCATGCGTGCGTGCGTGCGTGCGTGCGTGTGTGTGTGTGTGTGTGTGTGTGTGAATATGAGGCATCAGTAGAGTAACTGTAATCCAGCTTTCAATACCTCCTCCAATGTCAATAAAATTGAGTATGCATCCTGGGCTCTGATTTCTACTTTGAAATTCATAGGGTGATAGGTCATATAGGTCGGATGGGCGAACAGGCCACAAATGTGATCTGGTAATGGAACATCAATGCCACCCTATAATTCCCAGGATTAAATGAAGTGTAATTTATGATGCAGCATATGAAGCTCCATGCACTTCGCATTATCACATGTTTGGGATAGGTGGGTGGGGGGAGGGGGAGGGCGTTTTAGGTCGTTTTTTTCATTCAACGTCATGGACGTACTGCTAAGGTTAACGAATTTTGGGAGCGGTACGCCCTCTCCACGCCCTCTCCACGTCTCCCACTGTGGCGACACACATGCCCTCTCCACGCCCCCCCCCACTGTGGTGACGCCTATGCCCTTCTCACGTCCCCCACTGTGGCGACACCCATGCCCTCTCCACGTCCCCCACTGTGGCGACACCCATGCCCTCCCCACGTTCCCAACTGTGGCGACACCCATGTCCCCCACTGTGGCGACGCCTATGCCCTCCCCACGTCCCACACAGTGGCGACACCCATGCCCTCCCCACGTCCCACACAATGGCGACACCTATGCCTTTCTCACGTCCCCCACTGTGGTGACACACATGCCCTCCCCACGTCCCCCACTGTGGTGACGCCTATGCCCTTCTCACGTCCCCCACAGTGGCGACACCCATGCCCTCCCCACGTTCCAAACTGTGGCGACGCCTATGCCCTCTCCACGTCCCACACTGTGGCGACGCCTATGCCCTCCCCACGTCCCCACAGTGGCGACACCCATGTCCTCCCCACGTCCCCCACTGTGGTGACACCTATGCCCTCCCCACGTCCCCCACAGTGGCGACACCCATGCCCTCCCCACGTTCCAAACGTGGCGACGCCTATGCCCTCCCCACGTCCCACACTGTGGCGACGCCTATGCCCTCCCCACGTCCCCCACAGTGGCGACACCCATGTCCTCCCCACGTTCCAAGCTGTGGCGACGCCTATGCCCTCCCCACGTCCCCCACAGTGGCGACACCCATGCCCTCCCCACGTTCCAAACTGTGGGGACGCCTATGCCCTCTCCACGTCCCACACTGTGGCGACACCTATGCCCTCTCCACGTCCCTCCACTGTGGCGACACCTATGCCCTCCCCACGTCCCCCACACAGTGGCGACACCTATGCCCTCTCCACGTCCCCCACTGTGGCGACGCCTATGCCCTCCCCACGTTCCAAGCTGTGGCGACGCCTATGCCCTCCCCACGTCACACACAGTGGCGACACCTATGCCCTCCCCACGTCCCCCACTGTGGCGACACCTATGCCCTCTCCACGTCCCCCACAGTGGCGACACCCATGCCCTCCCCACGTTCCAAACTGTGGCGACACCTATGCCCTCCCCACGTCCCACACAGTGGCGACACCTATGCCCTCTCCACGTCCCACACAGTGACGACACCTATGCTCTCTCCACGTCCCACACAGTGGCGACACCTATGCCCTCTCCACGTCCCACACAGTGACGACACCTATGCCCTCTCCACGTCCCATACAGTGGCGACGCCTATGCCCTCTCCACGTCCCCCACTGTGGCGATGCCTATGCACAAGCAGCTTAATGCAAATTAATTTTCCCTGATCAGTTCAATGCTTGATCTCATGACCTTTCATTGATGTTCTGGCCCCTCAAAGTGTCCAATTATAATGCATAGTTTATTCTTACTGACACCTACAAAATCAAATACCAAACACGCGCCGAAAGCATTAAATTCGCAGTTCGGACTCTATAAAGAGTTTAGAGATCTAATGTCACAACTGATCTGACACCAAATAGGAGATTTTGAATGCGATCACGAGCATGCATGGAGTATCAGTACTATTCGTGCACACCCTGACTGTTGCCGAAGCTCACTGAATACTCCGCCCTGCCGATTGGCCTGACTGACCGCTGATTATTGCGGTTCTTATTTTTCATTTTCGTGGGGTGACACCCGCCGCTCTTTTTTCATTTCTTTTTCTAGTGGGGTGACACCCGTCACCCTTAGGTTTCGTCGTCGTCGTATTTCCGTTCCCTAAGATTCTGTGTGTCCTTTATCTTTATTTAAATTACATTAGGTAGGATTTTTCCCTGTGATGGGAAAAAACGTCAAAAGGACACGGACCCATGCTCGCCAACGGACTCAGACCCGGAATTTCCTCCTCTGACCACACCCGACGACCATCGCACGAACACAGACCTGGCCCCTGATGTTCCCTCGATTGATGCAAACGTTGATGACCCGCGCCGAACTATTCCCCTCGATGACGCCATGGAAGCCCTTTGCGCCTCGCCGACCCCTGCTTGTCCCAAGACCACGACCTCGCCTCGCAATCCAGACCAGAACATCACTCTCCACGCCGCTGACCCACGCTCGAACTAGACCACATCCTCCCAACCTGAACCTATCGAACCATACCTCGACTGTGCTGGATCATACATCGTGGTAAAGCCTGTCGAGGAGTCCGCCTCCTTTCGTCGTGTCAACGTTTTCTGACCAACCAAGCAACTCCTCGCCATTTGCTCCGTAGCCAATCCTGACATTGAAGCCCCAGCCAATGGAACCCTCGTCATCAAAACCCAAACTCGAGCCCAGACCAAACCCTCCTCCGTACCACCACATTTTGTGGCAAATCCGTGACCATTTCACTCCACTCCAACCGCAACACCACCAAGGGCACCGTCTTCGCGCCGGAGCTCCGCTTCATGTCTGAAGAAGATATCCAAGCGGAGCTCAGGCCGGAGGGGGTGACCCACGTCCGCCGAATCCCATCCTTCAAAGATGGTCAGAAACGTGACACGAGTCTCCTAGTCTTTACCTTCAACTCTACCACTCTTCCCATGACCCTCCTGGCCGGCTACCTTCGATACCAAGTCCGTGTATTTATCCCGAATCATCTCCGCTGTTTTAACTGCCAGCGCTTCGGCCATGGCAGCAAAACATGCCGCCAACCAGCCCGCTCCTCAAAGTGTGGCGAACCACCTCATCCTGACTCCACTTGCTTCAAACCGGCCCACTGCCTCAACTGTAACACACCTGACCACCTGACCACATCACCACTATGTCCAGTCTGACGCAAAGAGAAAGAGGTTTGCGCCGTCAAGGCCACAACCGGGGTGTCCTGCCCCCAGGCCCGACGGTCTGTCGAGGCCACCTCCCCCTCGACCAAAACTTACGCCCAGGCGGCCACCATTGCTCCCTCCACCCTTCGCGTCAGCACCACTTCTACTTCTATTCAAACTGACATGATTCCCGGATTAGCTCCACTAAAAAAACTCACACCACTGACCACAACGACACAAAACACCCTGGCTTCCAACACACAGACCACTCTGAGTCCACACACTCAAGCGAATTCCATGAGGAATTCTAGACCCCGCAGCCATTCGGCTGCTGGGGAAATGCGTGCTATTTCGGTGGGCCACCGATCGAGCCCGGCACGTCCAGTGCCGGCCGGCGCCCACGTGACCCGACCGACACATTCCAGCGGGCGGGCATCCCCCGCGGCAGTGACCGGCCGCCGTGACCTTGCCAAGGTCACCGGTCGGCCGGACGGATCGGGCGGGTCCACCTCGACCGCCCGCACCAAACACACATGCCCGACATAACTGCAATCGTGGCTGCGCCATGCACCGAAAGGTGCCGAGAAACATTAATTTGTATCTTTATTATGTCGGTTTTTTTACGGTGAATTGCAGGAGCTTAATATCGAAATGGGCAGAAATGAAAGCATTCTTTAGTTTACTCACTCCCATTCTCATCGCACTTCAGGAAACCTGGTTCTTATCCACCGATCCATATAATTTCAACATTTTTAAGTACTCGCTCTGCCGTCACAACGAGGTCTGTGAAACACACCGCAGTGGCGGTACAGCACTTCACATAAACAATGATTACCCACACACACAAATTACACTCAATTCACCTTTGCAAGCAGTACCTTGTACTTTGCGTTTTCATGGTAGGAACATAGATGTATGTTCATTATATATTCAACCATCTACAGACAACACAAACATTTTGATAGAATTAGAAAACCTCATAGCGCAATTCAAAAATCCTTTCATTTTACTTGGCGATTTTAACGCCCATAGCCCATCGTGGGATAGAACACGCACACTTCCAGACACTCGCGGACGCATAGTTGAACACATCTTAGACAGACACAATTTAGTATTACTTAACACCGGTGAGCCAACATTTTTCCACCTCTGTCACAATACAGAAACTGGCATTGATTTAACAATTTGTTCTCCAGCCCTGGCCAACGATTTTGATTGGACAATAGACACAGACATTCATGATAGCGATCACTACCCCATTAAATTAGTACCGACCATTTCAACAATTACCGATACCACACCAAGTTTAATTCCTCGCTGAAAACTTTCGAAGGCGACTGGACCAAATTTGAGGAGCTTTCGTCGTTACAGTACAACCCGGACATTTCTCCAGTACAAAACATTCATATAATTACCAACACACTTTTACAAGCAGCGTCTGCAACAATTCCACTCACAAAGCCTATCACAAAACGAACCCCAGTCCCCTGGTAGTCCATAGAAGTTTCCCAAGCAATAGCCGCTAGAAAACGAGCATTTAGAAAATATTTACGCCATCCCGACCAAAAAAATGTAATCAACCGGAACCATGAACGTGGAAGAACACGCTGCATTATATGTAACGCTAGGCGCCGTTCATGGGCAAATTACCTTCAGCAACTCACTTTCGACACACCGTTAAGCAAAATATTGGGATTAATCCGTCGTTTGCGCGGACGATCCCCATTTAGATCCCTACCGGCCCTCAAACTTCACAATATCACAATTACCGAACCTAAAGCAATAGTAAACACCATAGCGGATACCATTGCTCACCATAGCTCCGACGAAAACTACAGACCGGGTTTCATAGAAAATGCACTACACACATTTTACCTCGATCCCGCACAATTTGATTCTGATAACACATAAACATGTAATTCTCCTTTTCGAATTTCAGAACTAGATGCAGCCATTTCCTCCGCCGGCAATACTTCAGTAGGGCCCGACAACTTACATTATTCTTTTTTTCAGACATTTACCGGATCACACCAACCATTGCATTTTGCACACATTTAATTCACTATGGACAACTCTTGCCTTCCCAGAAACTTGGAAAGAATCTTTCATTATACCCATCCAAAAACCTGGCAAGGACCATAGTAACCCCACTAATTTTCGACCCATTGCACTCACCAGTTGTTTAGGAAAACTTGTTGAACGTGTAGCTATCAAAAGAATGACCTGGCACCTGGAAACAAATTCCCTTCTATCTCCCTTTCAATGTGGTTTTCGGCGAGAACGCAGCACCATAGATCATCTTATTCAGTTAGGGACAGACATCCGTGAAGGCTACACAAAACATGAACACACTGTCGCAGTATTTTTAGACATAAGCAAACCGTATGATATTTTTTTTTTCAAACCCGCATTACTCTTCAAAATTCAAAAACTCGGTATAAAAGGACATTTCGCACATTATTTAATAGGTTTTTCTGATATGGTTCTCGTCTCAGGTTTATATGGTTTCTTATATCAGGTGCCGGTCAGCCATTTCCGATCCACATCGTCTCCAGAATGGCCTACCACAGGGAAGTTGTCTTTCACCAGTATTATTTAACATTATCATTAATGATCTTTTCGATGACATGCCTGCCAATATATCATATTCACTACTTGCAGACGATAGCGCAATTTGGTGCTCCGGCAAAAATTATGAACATTGTATAATTCGCTTGCAAAACACACTTGACAGAATACACGAATGGTCCCTGAAGTATGGTTTCATTTTTTTTGTCGGCCCCAAAATCTGAAACACTGATATTTAGTGAATCGACACCCTGCCCAAACCCAGACACACCGCTTCACCTCGGGAACAACCACATACCTTTTGTAAATTAATTTAAATTTCTTGGTATTATTTTAGACCGTAGGCTTTGAATGCATAAACACATGAAACACATCCAGAACAAATCTTTTCACCGACTCAATTTATTTCGATGCATCACTTCTTCATCACTTGGAGCCGACCGCCATACACTTCTGCTACTATACAAATATTTAATTCTACCCATAATAGAATATGGATCCGTGGTATATGCCGGTGCCAGCACATGCTCCTTAAAAATGTTGGACACTATTCAAAATACATATATCCGTATCGCACTCGGTGCAATAACCACTTCACCCATCATTTCTTTAGAAGCCGAAGCAGGAATCCCTCCATTAGCTCTCAGACGAATGCAACAGACACCCAGGTATGCCTCAAAAATTCAATTTCACGAAAACCACCCCACACACACATCCATGCACGCTCTTCCAAGCATACATCATGATTATCTCGGTCCAGCCGAAAAAAGTAACTGGCCTCACTATAGCTTCTCGGATCAAAACATTTTCTGCAAAACTTCATTTCACTATTCCACTGATTATTTATCTTTCTCCACCAACCACAGCACCCTGGCAGATGGCTTAACGATACATTTTTATCTCACCACCACTCCAAAATCACAGCTTTGTCCAGAATATGCCAAACAAAAATTCCACCAGTTCCGGTCTCGATATCGCCATGTTCCTTTTGTTTATACTGACGGATCCAAAGAAGCCAACATCACAGGAAACGCCATTTTTGCGGGAAGATACAAAAAGCAACATCGTTTACCGGACGGAACCTCAATTTTCATTGCCGAATTACATGCCATTCTTATTGCTCTCCGCTATATCCGCAATCGTTTCCTTTGTCACCCCATGCGCAGCGTCGTCGTTTGTTCCGACTCCAAATCTGTCCTTCAATCACTTTCTTCACTTTCTTTTTCGCACCATTGCCATATCTCCATTTATGACACACTTCAAACACTTCATCACATGGGCGTGAAGGTCCGTTTCCTGTGGGTGCCCAGTCACTGCGGCATCCGAGGAAACGAAGAAGCCGACAAATTAGCAAAAGCATCACTACACCTACAAAACATCACAGAAATTCCACCACATTTCGAAGGCATTAAATCATCAATACAACAGAGCATTCGACATTTGTTTACTCAAAATTGGACACAAAACACAAACCATACACAGTTACGCGTCATCAAACCTGGCGTCGACACCTGGACCACAGCATATAAGAAAACCGTCTCGAAGAAAAAGTACTATCGCGTTTACGTATTGGCCATAGAAGTCCGAAAGCCCTGAAACCATCAGTCTGTCTATCTCGGCCTAATACCCAAAAACTCAGAAGCTGTAAAAGATCATCCGAGGTCCAGCTGGGCCCCGTATCCTTTAATCCACCTTTAATCACTTTGGAAAGCAAACCTATGTATGCACATTAGCTCAGCTGATTAGTTTCAGCAAGCCAGAAAGTACTGTCACTACGCCAGTATCGGATTTGCTTCCACCATGAATGAAGGATGTGTCATCCCCATAAGTATTCCCAAACTTTATGTATTCAATATTGGAGTAGGTTTCCTGCAACAACCTAGTATGATTATTATAATTCTTATTCAGGGATCTGAACAAAGTCCTTCGTTGTCAGTGCTACGTATTCCTCAGGTATTAAACGTTAGAACATTTAAGTTAGAGGTAATACATTAACCATTCCCGTCATTTCGGTAAGATCCTCACACCCCGTCTCGGGGGGGGGTGAGGGGGCTCATTATATTACTTTCTGATCTCCAAACTAAGCGTCGCACGAAACCGGAAGATGTGTCATCGGAAAGCGCTCGACGAATATGACTGGAAACCAACCCCAGCATTTTATCATCTAAAAATGTGACGTCAACGTGTGTATATGTGGTCACAATTCACGTCAAGTTGTATGCTCTGGGGAGTTTATTTTGTATATTTTAAAAACAAAACTTGCTTGGAATCAGAAATGGACGAAGATATGGACCGTGGTCCCAACATTTTCGCGCACTCAAAACTAAAACTATATTTTTTTATTTCCAAAATTTTGAGTTTTCGACTTTATTTACTTTGTTTGTGTCTAATTGATAGTACACACCGAGAAACTTTGTTTTAAGTAAACTTAACTCCATGGAAATTGCTTACCTTAGCAAGAATCTTCTACTTTTATATATAGGCAAACATGCAAAACAAGTAAGTCATCAAAAAACGCAAAATTTCAAAAATTCCTCTGGGGCCGTTGTTGCATCTCTAAAAGTAAGCAAACGCTGAAAGTTTCATTCAATCATCTTCACCCATTAAAGCGTGACGACTGGTTGAACATTTTTGGAAGTGACCTCACTTGACCTTAATTAACTCGGGGACCGTGAACGACCTGACCTCAAAATGTTCACAAAACATGTCAAATTGATGTAGGAACAGGTATGCCAATATTCGGCGAGCTGTTGGGCGCCGTTTTTTTTTTACCATCAGCGGAAAACCTAATAGAGGTGTAAAAAGATCCCCCAAACTGCGCGGGTTAAGATGCAAGCCCAAAGATGTTTTAAAACGTACTTCGCCAAAATATTTATGTAGGGCACCAGATGTTCTCACCCTCGGTTGTACTATTGCCTAGTTACAAAGGGTGGCCCATACTAGCTGTCTTAACTCCTAACCACCAAGCCGCAGTCCTATCCCATCTCATTAGAATGTTAAAATATATCTAACCGAAGCGGAACCCTTTGCAAGAACAGATTTTCCCGAGCGCGTGTGCCGGCCGCCCGCCGCAAGGCGAGTCGGCCGGGGCCAACTGGCGCGGCCGCCTCACTCCGGCACCCTGCCGACCTTGCACCAAGCTGCACACATGAGTGGTGTCAAGTTACAAACATGAGCGCGTTGCGTCTGCACTGCAACTTTCGGCTTGCTCACACTTTATCTGCACAGTACACACATAGACACCTGCTGGACACACACGGTCGCATATATGGTGACAACTGAGGATGTCGAGAACATTCGTCAGGGGACTGGTAGGCATCTGACAATGCTCCAAACGGAGTTTGAATACCGAGGACGTCAAAAATGTTCTCGGTATTCACTTTATGTCCTCGGTTGCCAGGTGTGTAAATAGAAAATGGCCTTGGTATGCACGAATTACAAGTGCACACTTACACACACACACACACACACACACACACACACACACACACACACACACACACACACACACACACACACACACACACACACACATATATATATATATATATATATATATATATAAACATAGTATAAGCATCAATATTTCTTGTTCATATATCATGGAAAATAGACCTCACAAATAGAGAGGACAGCTTTCCTCGCTTACTCCGTCGGCGAAGAGGCGCAGTAGTCTGCAATCTAAAAGTCAGTCCGGTTTGCTATAAATCACAAGATTCTCGTTTGAAAGAGGACGACCGCGAGTTTTTGGCAAGCGCGCCACCAGGCGGTAGATGGTTGGCAGCACGCAGAAACACGGAGCAAAATTAAACGTCGTAAAGCAACAGGTGGCTTAAACCTTTGCCTCCAAATGAGTCACTTTACGGGCCAAGCCTGTGAGAGTGTTGTTCAAGTTGGCCAGGCGAGTCCAATTTTCAGAACCACTGGACATGGGACCACTGGTTACTGACGCGTGGGCTGCAGCCCAAGCTACGCACGAACCTTGGTTCCATTGGACCTGTGCGTATGTAGCTGCACGGCACTACTCTCCGATCTACCTACCAGCGCGTGTGTAGACTGCTATCCCGGCTGATGCCAACCGTTAAATCCGAGCCACCAAGCGCGGCGATCTTTCTAATCAAGTATCAAGTCAAGCCTGCGGTACTCCTTCTCCTGGTTACTGTCAGAATTCATCAGCCTGTGAGACACCCCTGCATAGCGATGTCGTTGCGATTATCCCAGAGTGCAGCCTCGACTGATCCGTACGCATTTCATCCGCCTCGTTTATTTCGAGTCGTTTGTGACCTGCCTCGCCTCGTCTGAGACCACCCGTCGAACATCCCCGCCGGGCGACTCTCGACCAGCAGCTCGCACGGTGTCCAGTGGATGTCGTACGGTGGACAGTGGACACCGCACGGTGTCCACTGTCCACCGCCCGTGTTGACACCAACACCCGTGGGGCGCCTGTTCGCTATGTCGCCGCAGCGTCACTAGCACGTCCCTCGAGGTCAAGGTCGGCGACGCGCACTGTCCGGCGGACGCTGATTGCGGCGGCGCGGTACGGCACGCACCTTGATTCGGTCATCGGACGGGAGCGATTGGCGGCCTACTCCTGGAAGGCCATACATCGCAGCCGGCTCACTTGCCGCCGCGTTCGCCTCACCCCGCCGGCCGCCTACCCGCCTCTGCTCAGTGACGAGCTCAGTGGTATTTCATTTAACTCGCCGTGGGCCGCCGCCCCCACCTGGGGCGGAGATGATCGTGCAGCACTGCGAAATGTGTGTAGGCGACATATGACGTGGCTGGCACGCGTCCCACGTGACCTACCGCAGCGATACATGGCGATATTTATCGGGAACACACCGACGACGGCGGCAACAGACACCAACGATATGCGGCAAAGCCGACCTTAGCGATAGGAATCGGTTTCTGTTCCGCTAACTTAGTAAACATAGCAAACGTATGAAACTGATTTGGCTCTTTAGAATCAAACCTTAATATAACTATGTCAATTTTAGTCTGCCCGCGCTTTTGAGATTAGCTCATCGATTACATATATATATATATATATATATATATATATATATATATATATATATATATAGATATATATATATATATATATATATATATATATATATATATATATATATATATATATATATATATATATATAATTCTGCACACAATGACGTTCAAACTTTATGAAGCCCTCATCAGAATGGCTCGTACCCATCCATCGATAAACACAGCAAACACGAGTCTTATATCATCTCGGCCATGCTTTGCTAAGCCCTGCCCCCAGCAAAGTTTCCCTAAACCCTCTACAAAACTCAGCAGTTAAACCAGCACATATAATAAATCGTGACAAATTTACACATACACCAACACTTCATATTTTCCTTGCGTACAGTACTGAATCCTGATGCTTAAATCTAAACCTACCATCGCACATAAATGTGAGTTTTGCAAGTGTGACCAAATGGACGAGTTTGACGTGACGGGAGAATAATTCAGAAGAGAAAAGCGATGGGTGTGTATGAGTGTGTGCGTGTGTGTGCGTGTGGATGTTTGCTCACGTGTATGTGTGGACTTTTGCGTGTACGCGTGCATATTTGTGTGTGTGCGTTCGTGCGCACGCGCACTAGTGATGGTATTATTACACTACACTAGAGATGCAGTGACCAGATGTCGCTCTCTTCTTGACCTTGACCAGGACGGTCGTGTCACGCGATGGTCCGCAGCTGATCGTGTTTACGGCGAGGTCAGCTGACCGGAGATGGGGTGCAGTTCACGCGTGCGTACCACTCTCCTGCCCGCGGCGGGGCGCGAGTGAGAGGCACGTGGCCGGGACAGGCCTGAGGCAGAGGAAGAGGAGCAACTCAGACGACCGACATCGAGCAATCGACCCGCCGCCACGAGCCACCTGCCACCAATACACCAATACACACATACACACACACACCAGCTCCAGCGTTTTCCTTCTTCCCTCTCTCGCACATTACTACCTACCTGTACTCTACGCGACTTCATCTACTCTATGTATAAGGCTTCATCTACTATAACGCATCCAGCAACTCGACTCTCAGGCCCGGAGCTTCAACTTATCTACGCGCTACTCTTCAGACTTCGACACCACGTCTTCTCACCTCATCCCTACTCGTCGCTTCAACCACAGCCTGTCAGGTCAGTCCGGCGGTGCCGCCGCTCCCGGTGGTGCCCCCCGGGCTACCTCCACAGACCCAACCTCGGGCTACCCCCACAGATACACCCCTGGGCTACCTCCACAGACCCACCCCCGGGCTACCTCCACAGACACACCCCCGGGCTACCTCCACAGACCCACCCCCGGGCTACCTCCACAGACCCAACCCCGGGCTACCTCTACAGACCCACCCCCGGGCTACCTCCACAGACCCACCCCAGGTTTTCCCGTCTAGTGCCCTCACATACAACGCTACACCCATCAAAACACCACTAAGCATGGACAACACGGTGGAGGAGGAACTCTCCAAATCCACAGGAGCGCCCCTACATGCAAAGCAAATCAGATCAGGGGCGCTCCTCATCCAAGCCAATGACAGCATAGCTGGTCGGATCCTTACTCCGTGTGTGTGGGTGGGGGGGAGGAGGTGCCGTGCCAGAACACCCACGTGCGGGACATGCGCCCGCCAACACGACACCAACACATGCACGAGTTGCGAGCTGGGCTGCGCCAGCTGCGGGGATGAACACGCGGCCTGGGACAGGGTCTGCCCTCTGTGGACGGCGCAGAGGGAACTTCTCCGCCTCGTCCATCTTGAGGGCTGGCCTAGCCTAACCTACCATGTCCAATCAGCTCTCAATGCCCCCCCCACGACTCCAGACACCATCCTTGCATCCTCACGCATATCCTTTTCCCTATCTTGGGAATGTGATCCTGATCACCACTTTAGCGACCATGCACTTATAACCATTACCTTCAACCAAATTCCGACCACCCGTCTGGCCGATGAGCCCTCAAAACAGCCTCCTGGACCCCTTTCTCAGAATCCATAGCCGCTCAACTGCTCATAACCCACACCTCACACTACAACAATTCGCAGGCGTTATTCCCACTACAGCTCATCACATATCACAAACTAAACCACGACATTAACACAAACCTCGCGCGGCTTCCTGGTGGAACGACGAGTGCCACCAGGCGATCTGCGCGAGGAACTACGCAAGACACATGTATGAAAGACACCGCACCCCGGAAACACTCACAACGTGCAAACAGCACAACTCATTCTGCAGACGTATCATCAAAAACGCCAAAAAGAACTCCGGGAATAAATTGTGTAATCAATTTAATAGATTCATCCCTCTCGGCGAAATTTGGACGCTTTTGAAAACATTCCAACACCGACAAAGACCACCAATTAAAGCCATAATATTCAGACACAACAGCAACACCATCACAGACTCACAAATTATCGCAAGCATTTTCACACACAACTATCACTTTAGATGGTCAACGCTCTCGCGTAACCCCCACCCCCAATCAGACACACACGCCCACATCTTCACAACACCAGATTTACACTAACAGCAATAGCAATATCTAGCCACAACAACAACCAGCAATGTCAGAAACAGGTAACACCAGCGTAGGTCCGGATAACATACATTACTCATTTTACAAACACTTTCCAACACAGGCACTATATGCACTTCTCGACACATGCAACACAGCACGGACAACACATACATACCCACAATCTTGGCTACACGCTCTTCTCATACTTATCCCTAAGCCTAGCACTGACTCAACTCTATGCGACTCGTGCCGTCTTATCGCTCAAACAAGCTGTTTTCATAAACTCTTCGAACGCCTTGCCAAAAACGCCTTCTCTGCAACATTCAAACATACAAACTAATCTCTCCTGTTCAATCAGGCTTTCTTCCTAACATATCTTGTCTAAACAATCTCACCTATCTCATTACACACATCCATGAAGCGGCGGCAAGGAACGTTCCACTGTCGCCGTCTTTCTGGACCTAAAACACGCAAATGACACCAGCAACATAACAGCACTGCTACAACACTTACATAACATTGACATACAGGGCCGACTATTACACTATCTCCATTTATACTTACTAAATCGATGATTTCAAGTCAAAATTGAATCCCACACTTCAGACACTAAATTCCCTAACTACCTGTTTAATGCAAGGCTCAGTTCTTAGTCCTCTCCTCTTTATTCTCGGTCTAAATTCAGTCATCATCGACAACGTTTAGGCCAAAATTGCACTCTATGCAGACGACATCGTATTATGAACTTCGTACAAAACAACAGCTCACGCAACAGCAACACTACAACACGCACTTACAGAACTACACAACAAACTCTCACTACAAAATTTACACATCGAACCATATAAATTCAAATGCATACTCTTCGGCTATAAACGACCCACAGATTTACAATCACTTAAATTAGACCAAATACCCATACCTTTCGCTACGACAGCAAAATTCTGAGGCATCACATTAGACACATGACTCACCTTTCGGCCACAGATCTTAGACATTCAAAAACGCGCATCAAAAAGAGTAAACATTATAAGACCATTATCCGGCACACACTGGGGATCCGACAGAAATGCATTACTGACTCTCTGCAAATCATTCGGCCAATTATGGAATACGGATCACCACTTTTCGAAAACACCGCTCCAACAACCCTCCATATCGTTGACAAAATTCAAAATCGATGTCTCAGAATTGCTACTGGAGCATATGGTGCGTCGCCCCCACACGTTCTCCACATATACAATCATATACCACAACTACAGGACATTGGTTGGTTATTGGTTTTTACGACACGTCGACCGTTGAGTCATATAGCGTCGCCAATCTCTCACGCCGATTGGTCGCGGACGAAGAGTAGCGACAGGTGAGATTCGAACCCACAATCTTTCGATTGCGAGACGAGCATCTTACCCCTAGGCCACTAGCCCCCTCACAACACAACTACAGGACAGACGAACAGAAACACTCCTTGGATATCACTACAAAACACAACTCATTAGACATCAACCATGCACTCAGGCACTAAAACTTCACACCAATTCATATCACGTAAACACCAACTCATGAAGAAACCACAACTCAAAACAATGGGATGCCACATACACCAACACGCAGATAAATTACACATCACACTTCCTACGTCAAAACCACTCCCACCACCCGCTACATGGTGGAAAAAGACACAGAAATACAACTTTTTCGGCAATTCATATCACAATATCCAACTTACAATATTATCTACACCGACGGCTCCAAATCACACGCAACACTGCGGACGGGCACGGTGGCGGTGCTGTACCCCGGTCAGAGCCGCCCGGATCATCTGGCGTGCCCGTCTGTCCGATACAGCATCTACATACACGGTAGAATTATATGCAATCTTCTCGGTCTACTCTAATATCTACAACACAAAAAGTGTACACATCATAGCCACAGACGCCAACTCAGCAATACCAAGCATAGTACCCTACACCACATTCAAACACCCTCTCATCCCCAAAATATTACGCATGCTTAACAAACTAACCACTCGACATCAACCAAGTCTTCTTTGGATCCCGAGCCACACAAACATACATGGCAACGAACAAGCAAGACACTGAAGCAAACCTAGCCACAACACTGCAACAAACCACACACTGTCCATGCTCATAATTTGACTATTACCCCACGATACACCAGGTAATCAACACACACATTCAGCAAACATGGGACGCTGCAAGAACACAGCTTCACGAAGTACACCCCAAACAAGAACAATGGCACACTATCACTCAAAACACCAGACTTATAGAAAGAACACTGACACGATTGCGCATCGGACGCACAGCACCCACCCACTCTTACCTCATACTAAAGCGCCCACGACCACAATGCACATGTCACCGACCATTTACAGTCAAACACATACTCATACACTGTACCAAATACACCAACCAAAGACAACATATCACAAACTATTGCACAGCAAACAACAGCCCACTAAACATCACCACTCTCCTCAACGACAAACATCCAATATTACACGAACATATCTTCCACTTACCTTCTGCTACACGCATAATTCATGACTTGTGAAAAAGGAAAAAGGGAACGACAGAAAAAGAAAAGTTGTGGTAAAAAAGAAAAAAAAACATGAATAAAGGATGCCGAAAAATAACAAAAACTATCAAATACGCTAAAAAACAAAAGAGTGGAACTAAAACGAGAACTGCTCACCGACAGAATATAATCAGTGTTCCCAAAGTGTATGGCATGTCTTTTGCAATGTTCAATACAATGGCGACGGCCCGCCCACAACCCACCTACTACACCCCATTCCCCAAACAGGCACCGTTCGGACTGACACCTCGTCGCTACTTCATCACCTTCAGCCTCCGACCAGCTTTACTGCTTCAACTCTACGGTAGTTCAGCTCAACTCAGCTCACCTCTACTAATCTAACTTCAAGACATCTTTGACTGCACTTCCGGCAACTTTCAACAAGTCAACTCTACCATTCCTTTCTTGTCTACTCTCTTGAATTCAATGCTCCTTACACACTCTTACTATGCCTATAACACCAACACATCTACCCATGCACATCACTACACAAGGAAACAGCCGACATCACCGCACTGGTGGCAGGCTGGCAAAACACAACCGACAACAACAACATGACAAGATGGATGTATCGAGCAAATAGTCTAGCCGCCGTCCAACTATTGATCTGTCTGCTGTATTTAATGACCTGTTGGTATGTCTGTCTGTGTCGGTTCATTCGTCTTATAGCCAATTTCTTGGTCCGCTAATCTACTGACCTATGTCTCGGTCTAGTGGTTTGCTGGACTGTTCGTCTGTTGATCTGAAGGTGTCTGTCAGTGTGTTGGTCTGTTCGTCTGTTTGTCCGTCAGAGAGAGAGAGAGAGCCCCACCTCAGATATAGCTATTAATACCCTAGCCTGGCATTCAAACCACCGGGGTCCTAGTTCGTCCTCAAAATCTCTATCCATCTCTTTTCCCGTTATCTCATATCCTAAACATCTGGACTCCACACCCTCTCCATACCCAGTCCGCTGAGATGGGAATTATCATAATTATGTTGTTGAAATACTCCTTTACAGGAATATGAATTTTAGAGCTAGGGTGTTGGATAGATACAAGATGAGTCTGCATATGAGTGTAAAGACGCCTTCCAGTCTCACCAACATAGCACATCCTGTCGCACGCCTCACACCATTTCCCATATATGACGATCCAGAAACGGCTTCCTCTTTTGTCATCTTGTTTGATATATGTGTATATATATGTATATATATATATATATATATATATATATATATATATATATATATATATATATATATATATATATATATATATTATCCCCTCTTCTATATATATATATATATATATATATATATAACTTCTCCATCAATGCGTAAGTATCACAGGTATGCATACATGTACACTAATACCATATTTCTGGTGATGTATATTATACAGGACCAGATGAGGCTTCATAGCTCTGTAGAATTCCTTATTGGTAGGCAAATTTATGTGAGATATGGCAGTTTGTGTGGTACGCAACCTTCACATCATGTCAAGTATATCTGTGTGATGCACAATGATGACTTAGCGACGATGTTTCATGGAGAATGCTTTACGAACTTCAAGACAGACGAGCATTAGTATTTTGAGTAGGCACAAATACCTGCCGACTTACCTTCAGATGTACACCCAATATTTCAGGAATATGTCACAAATGTATTTGTCGGGCATAAGTGATGTATAATACAATTTCGCCCATTATTTGTCAGTTCTTACTGAAGCGATTTGGATTATGTTTCTTGGGTTCAGAATAGATGTTTGCATTTGGCTAGCACTAAGTTTTCAGAAGCGTTAATGCGCTTATTATAGTCATCGACATTGGTCTGACAGCACTGTGGACAATGGCCAAATTAACTGTCGCTCCCAGCAGCCAGTTCGCTGCTCAGCAATGTTCGCATGTTTCAGTCACCCCCGCCATGTCGTTCGTTGTTAGCCTAGGAATGCAGCATCTAAACTGAATGGCTGCTTGATTCGCCCAACGTTTGATATTAGTCGTCTCTTCGGAGTTCGGAGAAGTGTCTGATAGTGGTCCAGTATTGATGAAATTCCACCAGCACGGCCTCGGTGGTTTCCGTCACGGATCTCAGGAGCGATATTTGGTACGGAGGTGACACCAGGAAGCTGATGAGCCGGTCTCCGATCGGCTGGTAAGCTTCGGGTCTGCATAGCTAGGCTCTTATCTTTGTGAGTGATCTCAAGACTGCTAAAAAAAATATTGATTCCACTCATCAGAAAAGGCAGAAAGGCAAGCTCCGTCTTGGGTTGCTATGATCAGGTAATGCCAATCTCGGCACAGGAGTATGTCATCGAGTCGACAGCTCGTGTTCCGTATCGCAACTAGCTGCCTGGAGGACTGAGCCCTCGACTGAGATGCCATCTGGAAGAAGTTATGTCGTGAATAACATGTTCGAGAGAAAGCAATTAGCCACACCATTTGTTCACGGGGTACCTCTAAAAGCATTGAATATGACAACAAATCCGATTTAGAAACGCCATCAAGCCTGCTCGAGCGCTTTGAAGTTTGTCCCATCTCCTAACGCAGGGGACAGTAGCGCCTCACATGAGATGATGAACTACTTTGAGCTTTGAAGGTGCTGTATGATGTGAATGGGGATTTTCTGAGCTTGAGAGGTGTGCTGAGTGACTTTAATGACTAATAATTGATTCAGTGATGTAAGGATACACGTGGAGCAGACTAGAGTGCTATTTCGAAAATGTTTTCCGGATAACTTCAATTCTTCCACGAGACTGAATGCAGATATTAAGCGCATGGAAATTGTGATAACGCCTTCTTATCTTACTGACGTTGAGCTAGGAATGCTTTCTTGTCCTTTAATCACATCTGATCCCTTTCATGTCCCTAACATTCTGCGCAAACCAACCAATTCCTGGAACTGAGTCCGACTGGCCAGGAGTTGTGAGGGTGGCTTGTCGTTCCAGTTGCTTTTGAGGAGCGGAATTGGTCGTCTCGCCCGTGAGCCTGCCACTCCTGGCATTTCTCGCGGGCTAAGCTGACCGGTGTTGGTGGTGCTTATGTAGGCATTATCGTCTTGAAAGATGGAAACAAGAAACGGGCCTGAACATTACTGCGTTGAACCACCAAATGACCTGCCCGATACCAAACTACCAGCATGCGATTTACTATGTACGGTTTTTACAGCAAGCATAAGGGGAAGATTTCTGTCAGGTCACAAACAAAGTCCATGTGACAGTTTAGGTTAATGTACTGGGCTGTGATGGTGCATCCGTGAACACAGGAATGCAGTGTAGCAATGCAGTGTAGCATATGGGAGGCGACCAGCAGCCACCAATATATTGACTGTGAGTCAACTGCACACCAATACATTGACTGTGAGTCAACCTCACACCAATACATTGACTTGTAAGTCAACTGCACACCAATACATTGACTGTGAGTCAACTGCACACCAATACATTGACTTGTAAGTCAACTGCACACCAACGCATTGACTGTGAGTCAACTGCACACCAATACATTGACTTGCAAGTCAACTGCACACCAGTATATTGACTTGTGAGTCAACTGCACACCAATACATTGACTTGTGAGTCAACTGCACACCAATGCATTGAACCTCCGCGTAGTACGTGAACATGTAGGCTTATTTGAATGCGCTGGCATATAGGCAAGAGAGTGGCGAGGAGGGCCACGCCTGTTCCGACTTCCAACAGTACATTTTCTGGCTGATGCTCATGAAGGCATGATTGGTTGGGAGCCAGAGAGCATCACGGGACCCCAAGGATGAGTCGGATTCATTGGTGACCAGCCACTGCATGTGAAGCTGCGTAACTGAGAGAATGGTGCCCAGCATGTGACTTCGGATATGGTATTGTATTCTATCTGTTTTTGGATCCTGACCGATGAAGTGCATGGATCAATAATTGGTGTGAACTGTATGACGATATTTTGCTGGTGCATCTGCTTTTTGTTATATGTGCGGTCTGCGTGATTCGCTTATTTCATTGTCAAATATGATCAATGATGGTTGCAAAGTTGGAAATATAAGCAATGTGTAGCGGAATGCGACATATGTCGAATCTTGTGTAACTTCATAGCAATTTGTCTTTTCTTCACGATTATTTCCT